>GL380235.1:0-32806 GCA_000143925.2 Caenorhabditis brenneri | reverse complement strand
TTTTTTTGAAAAATGAGTTTCTTTCTGTGTATAAATAGTTTTAAAACGTCTATAAAATATTGTCTGTCCAAAATATCCCAACAAATCTCTCTGTGTGTTAACCCACGCGACAAATCTCCGGTGTGGGATTCTCTATCACCCTTGAAAACACGTTCTTTTTTTTTTAATCTCTATATTCCCCAGAGTTTTTTTTTCAGGATGCCGCACTTTTTTTCTTTCATATCTTTTCACACCACTTATTGTGTAGGGGCTATTCTTATTCCTATTCTTGCGCCATCCCTGCGCAATTATTTTCTGAAGTGTCGGCCCAAGCTATAGGGCAAAACTCTCATCTCAGTTTTCAAAAAGGGTCCACAGTTCTTAACAAAGCCTGGAACCTTCCATTATCCATTCACAACAAGTTGGTTATGATTACTATTTTTATGTTATCAATGGAGGTTTTGTTGTAAGTTGGGACCAGCTGCTAATACAGTACCCAAGCCTCTGAAAAACAGAGAGTAGCTAAGCACCCAAAGGAACGGTGTTTTATTTCAACATTCTTGACTTCTGAAAATGACTCTTTTTTCCAGATAATGTACATTCAATATTACGGTACAAGCTCCTATTTCACTTTCTTGGTAGTCGCCAAAGCATTTGCGAATGACTTGCAGACTTGTGTTGTTCCATGGATATTTTATCTAACTCATCCAGTTTTCAAAAAGAAAGCAGTCAGCAGTGATATGGTATTCTCAACGAGTTCTTTCAAAAGACGAGTGGTTCATAATTGAAATATTTCCGAGTTTGTATTGATGTAAAGTTTTCTATAAATTACATTTTCAAGTGTTCATTTTATGTTAAGAAAAGCACCGTCCACATTATGTCATATATAAAAAGTTTTGTGAATATAGGGAAGGCAAATCTGATGAAAAGTTGGTTTTTAGAAGAATCTAGCCCAATCTACATTGCAAACAAACAATGTTCAGTTTCAACTCTACGATCACAAAACCATTTTGCATAGTCTTACGTTAGTACTCGACGAACAGCTGCTGGAATTTTCTCTAGTTTGAGCTTTTTTGGGAAATTTCATTAAAAAAAACTACGTCTCTTTTATAGAAGTGAAAAGCAGCTGCTGGTCTCACGTGAGGCTGAAAATCGCATTTAAATTTTGGAAGACGAAGTAGCTATATGTTTGTGCTTGTTAGTGGAATGTTTCTGTTTCAACAAGTTAATTTAAATAAATCCTATTATTTGTACACAATAGTCCGATTAGCTTCATGGCCCAACACCCTCCACTTCAATGAAGCCTACATGAAAAATTAGTTCCATTGGATCGGCCGTGGCTCCTTGGCTATACATTTTTCTAAGTTTCCACGTCATCTGTAAAATCTTCTTAACCTTCCTCTCATCAAATTGAACTTACTGGAACTTTCTCTAGTTTGAGATTTTTCTTTGAAAGTTCAATACTAAAAAAGACTACATTCCTGTTATAGAAATCAGAAAACATCTGCAATACTCAGGTGAAGCTGGAATTCGCATGTAAATTTTGAAGACAAACTAGTTAGAAGTTTTCTGCTGTAAATCACAAATGTTTCTGTTTTAACAAATTTGTTTATATATTTCCTAATATTTTTAACCAATTTGAAGACATGACAAGTACATTATTATGGCCAAATACCATCCACTTCAATGAAACCTACATAAATTATCGGTTCCATTGGATCGGTTGGGTTCAAGCATGTGCAATTATTCCTTGGTTTTATATCCTCCCAAGTTTCTATGTTATCTGTAAAATCTTCTACGTCTACCTCTCATCAAACTGGACCCGACCTGAACCTGGACTCAATCAACATGTATTTCTAGTAATCTCGTTATCCCAGCTCACCGTTTTCGTGTTTTTCTTATTCGATTATTTTATGTTCCGACTTCCATCAACTGGAATATTGACTTCTTGGTGTGCATCGGAGGAGCCCAATCATTTATTAAAAATTATTTTCATGGGAACTTATTACGCCAACTATTCAGCAATGATTTTCCCATTTTTGATGCTGGTGGTCCGGTTGATAGTGGTTTCGTTTCCAATGAAGCATTACAAGGTCTGATTTCCATCGATCAAAATCAAGGAAGTGGTTTTTACAAATAGAAAATCAGTAAAATCAATTTCTGGAAACAGTATAATTTTTCAGATCAACGCAATTCTACTTCGTATCGGTGTCCCTTTAATCTGGGTCTACCCCATTTTCTTCACCTTCTTCTTGATTCCAGCTGTAGGCGTCTGTCGTCAATTGAGCTCTCCTTATCCATTGGGATCTGTACATATTTACTATGCAAATCCTCTTTTTGGTGTGAGTCAGGAAGTCGAAACTTATTTGCTATAGACCGGGAAGTTTGCCTGATGCTAGTCCGTATTCAAACGGTCACGTATTACAACTGCCTGCATCAGAACTAATTTTTATTAAATCAGCTGATCGTAGAAATCGGGCCAAATAGGCCGAACTGAGCTTAGGAAGTAATTTGTTGATTTTTTCTGCCCAAACAAAACGCGTGACCCACTGATTACTCAAATTGTATTCGAACTTGAAACTGTTATGAGACCGATAATTTTTGTCTGAAATTCTCCGTTTTCAGTTACGAAATTCCTATTTCTATCTCTACAACACTATTGTTTGGCTTTTCCTCTCCATCATTGCAAACGTTGGGCTCTTCCTGAAAATCGCAAAAGCCAGATCACAATTGATAAGTTTCCAAAAGGGATCAATATCCTACAAAGCAGAACTATCAATATCTATCACTACAATTGTCATGATCCTCTTTTATGTGATCAATGGAGGATTTGTGGTTAGTTTTGCTTATACTACTCGCAAATCGATTGGGAAAGTTTCAGCTCATTTACATCCTTTACTACGGAACCGACTCCTATTTCTCATTTCTCTTGATTGTGAAACCATTTGCAACTGACATGCAGACTTGTGTTGTTCCATGGATATTCTATTTGACTCATCCGGTTTTCAAGAGAGTGGCAGTCAGTGATATGGGCGTTTCATCGACTACTTTCAGCCGACAAATGAATCATAGTTGAAGATAAAGTTTTCCGGGTTAAATGAGAGTTACCTACTGAGCCAGTTCTCATATCTGGGGAAAGCTTGGTATACACTTGAAGCAAGTTTTTTTGTGATTAAATCATTCCTGTTTTGAGTTAGCTATATCCATTTGAAATGCATGTGCTTGCTGGTTAGCAAGAATCCGTGTGTGCCCGCGAAATTGTTGCTGAAACACAAACTCTTCAACATCACTGTACATTTCAGTAGTTAGAGTTTCGAAACATACACTTCAGGTCGACAAAAATAGATTGCACATCGAAAAGTTTGGCGGAATAATTATATTCATTGTTTCTATAATGTTGAAGACAACAAAAATTTTTTACGAACCTCCGTGAAACAGTTGCTGTTTCGATGTGGTTATGAACACGATGACGGTCTATCTGGCCTGATTTCAAAGAGTTTTTGAGATCTTCGAAGTATATTTTAGAAAGTTGTAGTGAATTTGAAAATAAAAAAGTAAACAGAAATTGCTGGTCTAACTGAGAAATCAGAGGCCGTATTCATCAACATTTTCACTGAAAACACGTTTTCACTTGAAAATATTTTCATTCGTGAAAATGAAAAAGAAAATGAGAGCATTTTCAACAGGGAAAAAGAAAAAGAAAATGTTTTGGTATTCATGAACTTTATTTTCACTCGTGAAAACCGTTTTCATAATGAAAATCATTTTCACACGTCTAGGCTGTGAAAATGACATTTTCACTCTCATTCTACAGTAGTATTTCAAAAGTGAATAGAGTCATTTTCATTCTCATTGTACAGCTGTAGTGTTGAACTTTTTGAGTTTCTCAAGCAGAACAAATGGAGGATATTGATCGTGAAATAGAGGGTAACAATGCGGTGCGAAGACCACGAATCTTCCGAGATCGGGCGGATCCTTTTGAGACATTGAACGACGAGCAATTTCGTTTGCGATATCGCTTTAGTCGTCGTGGCTTTTTCACCTTATTGGAAAGTTTGGAGGACTCCATTACGACTTCGGATAGGTCTTGTGCTCTTCTGCCAGCACAGAGGCTCGCAATCACTCTTCAGTCCTTGGCAAGTAACACTTTTCAACTGCTTGTTGCAGATATGGCCGGCTGCTCTCAGCCGACTGTATCTAGAACTATTAAGCTAGTTTGTAAAGCGATTTGTGATGAGCTTGATTATTTTGTTACGTGGCTCACCGGCGAAGACTTAATTGAGAACCAGCGAAAGTGAGAAATAATGTTAGTTAAAACTCTTTCCCGGTTTTTAAAGATTCAAACTGCTCACCAACATCCCAGGGATAGTCGGTTGTGTTGATGGCACTCATATCCGCATACCGGCTCTATCAGTTGATGAGCACATTTTCGTCAATAGGTATTTTAAATTTGGTAGAACTTTCCAATTTTCGCTTTTAGGAAGTCGTATCATAGCTTGAATGTAGGCCTCGCCTGCGACTATGATTTGTCTTTTATTTGGATATCTTGCCGTTTTGGTGGCTCAGCCCACGACTCTCGCGTATTCCGCAAATCCGCACTTCATGCCGATTTGCAAAGTGGAGAGAAGAAAGGGATACTTCTTGGTGACTCTGCGTATAGAGCAGAGACTTACTTGTATAAACCGATTCTAAACTCACAAAATGAAGCCGGTATGGGAGTTTCAGTTTTGTAAGATATATTAGGATTTTAAGAGAAAAAGTATACGGATGCGGTGTGTAGGGGAAGAGTTCGAATTGAGAACGCAATAGGTGCTTTGAAACGCCAGTTTCATTCTCTTCACTCGGAAGTTCGGTTAGATTTGCAATCATAGTATTTGAAGTATGTTTATGTTCTAGGTATGCCCCGGACATGGCATCATTGATCATCACTGCTGCTGTTTGCTTGAGAAACGCCTCGATTTTATTGAATGAAAGGCCATTTGATGACGACTTAGGCGATGAAGACGATGATGATGATGGCTATGATGACCCAAATGCACCTAGCGCATCGGGACAGGCGGCGATGAAATATGTGGTACAAAAGTACTTTAGTTGAAGTGAACATTATAATTTCAAGGAAAAGTATTATTTATTCAAGTAACAAAAAGAAATCAAAATTATTTTTAATTCACTGAAGTTTTTGCATCAGTAGTGTTCTCTTCAAAATTGCCGTTTCTTTCTCTATCGCCAAAATTTCATCCTTTTGCTTCATTCGTTCGTATTCTTTATCAATATTCCGTGCCTTTTTCTCGGCAAGCTGAATTTCAGCAGTCAACAGACTTCTACGAAGGTCACAGATTTCGCTGAAAAGTTGTTTGTTTTAATTATAGACTAATGAAAAGACTCACTCGGTGTTTTTTGTAGACGGTCGTTTCCTCGAGTTTTTGGCAAAATCCTTGAAAGACGTTTTCTTTGTTTTTTCATAAGCGTTATTAGAACTTGAGCACGGGTTATCGACTTCATCCTCAATGACAATTTCATCGGAGCCAGAATTTGAGGTCATCATATTTGAACTTTCGCTCAAAATATCAGTTCGATGATTCGATTCTCCTTCTCTTCGCTGATTCTTTTCTTACTCTCTAACCCCGCCTGCAGAAAAAAAAATACTTCAAATTTTGTTTGATAGCTCTCACTTTCGAATCCACAAGAGAGACCTTCGACAAGATGTGATCCTTTTAGGTGTTCGTAGAGTTTCGATCTTGCCAAGTCAAGTTTTTTGGCCTTTTTCGGTTGACCGCCTCCAGTCTTTCCCCTTTCCGCTTTTTCTTCACTTCGAACGGCTCGTACATGTTGCAAATCGCCTCGAATTCGATTTGTAAGCTAGAAAAATGCTTGAATTTTATTTTAAACGCCACTCACAGAGTCCACGGTCTTATCGCATCCAATGGCGCTGAGCTCGGTCACCCAGTTGGCAATACATATCTGTCGAGGAGATTTTCCATTTTTGGATCCTCCAATTAGTCGACTGTTGTACAGTGCTTCGTCTCTTATGTAAAGGTCTACAAGTAATAACGCGGCATCCTCCGGCATACTTGCACTTTTCTCTTTCCTCTCCTTAATAATTTCCATTTTCAATTCGAATAACTGAAATTTTGGTAAATAGAGCCGGCAGAAAGTTAAAAAAAAGACTGGAAACATCGGAAAAACTGGAAAAAATTGACTCATGATGGGAAAAAATTAAAGAAAAAGACAAAAAATAGGAAAAGACACATATGCTGACGTGGTATAAAACACGTAGCACGAATTAAAACAAACGCAGCCTTTTTTGGTGTCACGTCCCCAAATAAAATTTTTCAAAAACGCCGTGTTTCAAAATAGTCTGTTCAAAAAAAATTTTGGGCTTGGGTTCTTCCACATCAATGGCAAAAAATTATCGTCTTTTTTTTGATGGGTCTGTCTTTCTTTGCCAGACTGTCTTCTTCTAGAAGCCTAGATTTTGGTGGCTTTCACTATGTTTATCAACACCCCTTAGTTTGTTCTATATTCATGAATCTAACACAAGAGTGCAGCTTTTCACAACTAAAAAGAATTCACGATAAGCAATTGTTTGTTCTACTTTTCCCACGTCACTGGAAAATGCAAGTTTTCACTGAAAATATTTTCACCCTGAAAATGAATTCATGAATACCAAAATCTTTTTCAGTTGGAAATAAAATTTTACTTTGATTTTTTTCCAAGAAATGAAAACCATTTTCAAGTGAAAATAAATTAACACTGCGTTTTCACTAGTGAAAATGTTCATGAATACGGTCTCTGTGAGATCATAATGATTTGAAACAAAAATTCATCTGAATTAAAACAATGCAAAATTGATTCATAGAGAAACTCTCAATGAGGAGAAAACATCCATATTCGGAAACGTTTTTTTCCTATATTCGGTAGCTTTTATCATTGAAAGCGCTGTTTTCTCCTGACACCGACTCTCTTTCAGCAGCAGAATCAGTCATTGTACATGAAAAAATGAAATCCCTGTTGTTTTGTATCAGAAAGTTATCTATGATAATTGACGTGCTAAATAACTAAGAACGGTTCAACTTCAATATCGAGATGGAGATCGCGAAAGACCAGAAACAACATGTCTGAAACATTTTTTTTAAGGATGGCGGAATTCAGAAAAATAATTTGTCTAAAAGTTTCACAATAGGTGCCTCTGATGGGGTTGAACCTAGACTCCATTTGGCAGAACACCAAAAGTGTAACCGGCTGCGCTACGTGGCCCGGAAAGCGTGCCAACTCTGCTTTTCTATAATATAAGCGTCTTGGCATTTTTTAGTCTCAATATAACTAGATTTCCCACCACCTTTAAACTCGAAAGCTGTGGAAAAGTACAAGCTTGTAAAAGCTTATGATGATCAAACAGTTGTTTTCAATTTGCTTCATCGAGCTGCTTTTATAAATTCCATAGGCCCAATGTTCACAGTGAAAAGATTTTTTATGGTGCAGTTTTTTGTTGAAATGATCATTATTCATATTTTTATGATTTCGAAGGAGACGTGGAGATTTTTCAACAAAATTCACTTGAGACTTTTCGGAAAACTCAACTGTAGGATGCCCGAGATTGGCTGCACCGCACACGATATATGGAGCTCAGATACGGTGATTTTGGCACTAAATCACAATTGAGATACTGTAAAGTTTTTTTGAACAAAATCGTTTTTCTTCAATTTCTTTTTGCTCCGATTATGGCATATAACTTGTGGAACAATCATCAATCAATATGGCAAGAAGGCTTTCACTATTCGAATTGTAATCCACGAGTCCAGACTACACACGTCATGAATCTTCAAGGAGTAAAAAAATAATTTACGTAATCAGTGAGGAGGAGTCATCTCTCATAATTTCTTTGAAAAGAAGCTGCTAATTTGGATTCCCTTGAGACTCTTTCTTTCTCTCTCACTCTCAATAATTAGAGCTCAACCTTTAATCAAAAGAGATATCACGCGGTGAAAAGATATCTTTTTTTATTCTGTAATCCACTTCCGTTTTCATTCTTCTGATGTCAACTAATACTTCTTCCCTCTATCCGAATACCATTCACTTCGATCAATCCTACATTGATTTCCGATTCAATCTAAGCAATTTCTCAGTGCCATTGGCAATACTCCCATGGATTTATATGATTCCAAGTTTCATTGTCATCTGCCGAATCTTCAATATCTACTTGAAATCCAGCCCCAGAAAGCCAGAATATGATGTGAATCGTCATGTTTTTCTGGCGATTTCATTGTCACAATTCGCATGTTTCTCTTCATTTTTCTTTGATTATTTTATGACGAGGCTTCCTGCCACCGGGATTTTCACCTCGTTTTGTGCGAGTATTGCTCCTAATCATTGGCTGAAAGTGGTGCTGTTTTTGGCTCTCTACACGAATTATTTGTCATTGGCATTTCCGATACTGATGCCGCTGATTCGATTGGTGGTTGTACTGTTTCCGAAATCTCATAAGAAGGTAAGGGGTGTATGGGGGGATCACTCTCAGTAATAAATCATTATAGCGATCAGAAGTGTTTGATAGTATAGGAAAGTTCATGTCTTCATCATTTTTTGCTTTTTCAAACCTAATATATTATCACTAAAACAGTATTTTTCGAAGTACCCCACTATTTTAGCCGTTTCTATTTCCAAAAACGATATTATCTTAAATTACGGTTTCCTCAAGTTTTCAAAAACGCATGGCTCGGATAGTTCATAATCGGTAACCGCTGTAAGTATTGTCAGCATACGATATTTTCGAAAGCCTAGCCGCGCATAAATCGCGAACTGTTGTCTGAAATTTTTCGTGGCATAGGTAGACTAATTTCCCGGAGAGATTTTATTGGAAAGTATGTCATAGCTTCGGTTCACTCAATTTTTCGAGGAAAAAATGTTCTAAAAGTTACCGTTCCATCGAGTTTTCAAAAACACATAACTCAGGCGCTTCATATTAATCGAGAGGTGTCTAATTCTGTGGAACAGGGGTGTGCGGAATGGACTTTTTCGGAATTTTCGGAATGTCGGAATATTCCGACTTTTAAATTTTCGGAATTTCGGAAGTTCGGAATAGTAAAAACGTGATTTTTTAGATGAATTTTTTGAGTTTCCGGTGACATAAAATACACTTTTTTGAGTCATCCAGTTTTTTTTCAAGTATACATCCCATTTTCCCATTATTTTTTATGATTTTGACAGCCGACAACTATTGCGCCATGTCCCTTCAAAACTACAGTACTCGTTCCATTCCGAAATATTTTGCTCGGAATATTCCGGTCAGAATTTCATTCCGAAAAATGTCGGAATTTTCGGAATTTTCGGAATTCCGAATTCCGTTCCGCACACCCCTGCTGTGGAACCTAGTTCGTCATGAATCAAAATGCCGAACTGAATCGGTATTTTCTTCCGAGAGCTGTTATTTCAAATTATCCATTACGCCGACTAAAAAAACCACATGGTGATGTTATTGAGTTCCTGTGAATAATGAATAACAATTAGTTGTATAACCAAGATGTTACAAAATCCGATTCCCAGAAAATAAGAAAATTTAATAAAGTGGAGTTTGAAGAGCAGGAACGAAATATCCAAAAGCTGTTTGATTTGTAAATAACAAAACATAAGAAAAAACTTATAGAATAGCAGTCTGTAAAACAGATTTTTAATTAAATCTAATGGTTTCTAAGTGATTATCATTCGCGAACATGCAAAAGATTCAAATGTTTCTTGTTTCAAAACTATCACGAAAGTAAAACAATTTACGATTGTTTAATCGGTTCTTTCTGAGTGTCAACTAACAAATTTTCCAGCTCAACTCCAAACTAATACGAATCATTGTTCCACTCATCTGCATCTATCCAATCTGCTTCACCTTTTATCTTCTTCCTGCTCTTGGCGTCTGTAAATCTTACGAGTATCCATATCCATTTGGAGCGATATGGATTTATTATACAAATTCTGCTTTTGGAGTAGGTACTTTATTGGGAGGGTTTATTGATCTTTTCCAATTTTCAGCTCCGAAACTCTTATTTCCACCTGGGCAGTATATTCTTCTGGATGTCAATTTCTATAGTCATCAATGCAATATTATTGTTTAAAGTTATCAAAGCTAAGGCGCTGATCATTGGGGGACAATCTTATAAAGCAGAGTTCTCAATTACAGTGACCACTCTAGCAATTATAGTGTTCTATGTGTTGAATGCGGTTTTTGTGGTTAGTTTCCTGGCGTTTCCAAGAATTATGTCAGGAATTTAAAAAACTGCAGTTTTAAGATGATCATATACTATTTCCATGATTAGCAAGAACAATGCTGTGGATAGTTCTTAAATAGTTCCGATAAAGAACGTTGATAAAAAATTCAAATATTCCGGTTTCGAAAAACTGGTTTATTGTCTCTATTCCTAAAAAAACGATCCAATGGTGGTAATTTCAGCTCTTCTACATCTTTGCCTATGGAACCAATTCCTACACATCCTACACCATCATCTTTCGACCATTTGGGAATGATATGCAGACTTGTATAGTTTCATGGGTCTTCTATGTCACTCATCCAGTTTTCAAACGAGCAACTATTTATCCAGCTTCTACAATGGAAGTCGTATCTTCTGTTGTAAATTGAGGCATTATTTTCTTAATTATTACTTAATACGAATGAAATAATGCTGTTCTTTATGTCACTGTCTTGAATCCGCTAATTTTTGGAAAATTTACAAGGACTGGCTACCGATTAGTTCTCAAAATAGTAGATGCAAAATTAAGTTGGAACTAAAACAGAAACTAAAATAAATTCCACGATGAGCAACTACACTTTCCTGTCTCATATTTTTCATGAAACATTTGGCTTATACTTTTCTCACAATTTTTCACGAAAACGTATACAATAACTGGAGTAAAAGTCAAATTGATCTTAACTTTGTACCTTAATCAGAAATCCTGCTCCAAAACATTTTGAATACAACTTTTGGGAAATTTCATAGGCCCGACCTGGCCCGGGTTTTCAGAGTTGATTTTTCATCAGGCGATTTTTATGGTAAAATGGTGTCTTCTGATGCTATTTCGGGTTGGAATGAAGAATATTGATGTTTTTGATACTTTTGTATGAATGTTGAGCGTTTTTGGAAGAGTTTTGCAAAAAAAAAAAAAACTTAATGAAATTTTTTCTAAATTTTCCATCCGCGCCGGCAAATTTTTCATCGGCCGGCCCGGTCCGGGCCGAAATTTTCCAAATATGCTCTAAACAACTCAGAAATTCTAAACAAGGTGAGAAAAACTGTTACAGCTTCATGAACAACATGAACAGTTTGAGTTTCGGCTAATCTAATTGGGAATTTGCTCTATCAAGTTTTGTCAGAAACTCAGTTTTCAGATCCAAATCGTCGGGCCGCTGTCTCATAGAGATTCATCTGAAATGAACCTTTTCAAAAATGTTACAGGTGTTTTTTTGGTATTGCTAGTTCCAAATCTTCATGAATATACTTACCCGGTGAAACATGTACGTTTGAAACTCTGCAACGCACATTTCACACAGATACGGCTATAATTGATTTTACCAGTATTCAATTTCCTGCATCTAAAACATAATAACAAGTGCATTATGGGAATATTTCAGTATTTGCAGCTGTATAATTACCCGGGAACTGAAACCGGTAAACGATACCAAGCTTCATCATTTTTTTTGTGGAATTGCGAAAATATTCAACTTCACAGCTTCCTAAAGGCATCAAATTTGTATTCATTAAGTTTTGATGAAAATGCTCAAGAAATAATGTTCCAAGTGAAACCGAAAAGTGAATACGTAATTTCCCACAGAAAAACAAAACTTTTTTTTTCCGTTCTATAGAAGTTATGAAACTTTTGGTTCAGATCTAGGTCACAACTTTTGTATACCTTCTAAAACAATCCAGTTAGCTTTTGCTAATAGAATTTCACAAAAAGTCGAAGAATCCGTTTAAAAACTGTGCAGGAACGTTTGAGATCTGAATAGTATGCAAAAATTTTCAATGTCAAAACATTTCCGGTTTCGTTAAAATTTTAATTTTGAACAACTGAATCTGTTCTAATACTTTGACCGTATCTCAAAATTCACCCGAGAACAACAATTTTTTGACTTTTCCATTATTTCTGATTTTCAAAATTCACAATCCTGATCTTCTGCCCCAGGTCTAATCAAATTTCCCATGCCATTTAACGAAAAAAATAGTTTCAGGAAAGACACGAGACTGGTTTATGAAAGTATTTTGGCTTCTTAGAAAATCATTAAGAAGGATTTGCTCCACTAACTTATATTTTCTCATTGTGGATGAGTGATTTCAAGGGGCAAACTTCCGTCGTCATTTGTATACTTTTGAATTCTATCTTGCTTTTTTATCACGTATTTTATCTTCTAAAAAATGTCCTCTAACATCACCTATGTCGGAATTCATTTCAATCCAGAGTACATCGAATACCAATATAATTGGAATCATTTTACAACCTATCTGGCAGTTATCCCATGGTTTTATATGATCCCTAGCTTCTTAATAATTTGCAGGATTTTCAAAGTCTACCTAAAATATAGAAAACAAAGTGCTGCTCTCAAAATCGATCGACATGTTTTATTCATCATTTCTCTATCACAATTGGGTTGCTTCGCTTTGTATTTCTTTGATTATTTTATGATACGGTTGCCTTCAACAGGGATTTTCACTGCTTATTGTGCAAGTATTGCTCCTAATCATTGGCTAAAGATGGTTTTGTTTTTGGCCCTGTATTTTACTTATTTGGCAATGGTTTTGCCCTTTTTGATGCCTGTCGTTCGACTTTTCATTCTACTGTTTCCAAGTAACCATAATCAGGTAAGGATGGAAGACAATGAGTTCGTTGGAAGACATTTCTAGCTTTGAATAAAAAGAGTAGAACTGACTTTGAAACTTGATGACATGCGCCTGAGTTTTAACCCAGCGCCAGTCTAACTGACCGTCTATGGTAGGTACCTTTGACGTGCTTGATGGCCAACCTGGTAAATCCTCATTACCGGTAAGACGGCAAAAAAGCGCATACTCTTCTTGTTCCATCCCAGTAAAAATTCTGTAAAACTACCTTATTCCATTCTCTCTATCTCTAATTGCTGTTTCACATTCTTATCATTCTGTCTTCTGAAATATTGATGTGCTTATTAAAAAAAAATTTCCAAATTTTTTCAAAATCTTGTCTAAACCTGAATCTTTTGCTAGTTTGACCATTAATTCATGCCTGACGAAACAAAGCAACATCAGTTTCAGTACCACTCGGTTGCTGCTCCTTGGTATCATTGCATCTAGGTTTTATAAGAGAAACAGGCAGTAGCACTAAACAAGCAAACCTCTAAAAAAATATACTAACCAATCGAAACAGGAATATTTTCAGATCAACCAAAAATTCATCCACATCGCTGTCCCAATATTCTTCATCTATCCAATCTGCTTCACTTTTTATTTCATCCCAGCTCTAGGCATCTGCAAACAGTCATCTTTCCCATATCCATTTGGTGCTGTCACTATTTATTACACTCAATCTGCCTTTGGGGTAAGATCCAAAGTACCGGGAGCTCCCTAACCCTAGTTAATTTCAGCTCCGCAATTCATTCTTCCACCTCTACAACATTTTATTTTGGATGAGTGCATCTATCGCTGCAAATGTTGCTCTGTTTTGTAAAGTGGTTCATGCCAAATCTCAGCTTGTGAACAGAAGTAAAACTTCTTATAAAGCAGAGCTATCACTCACTATCACAACATTGTCAATGGTGGCATCCTATGTAATTAATGCAGTTTTTTTGGTGAGTTAAAGTAATAAGTGAAGGATTGTCGGTTTCACAATGTTGACTAAATGGAGAAATTGAAAAATGGGTAATATAGTATTCTTTAGAATTTCTTTCTAGGGCCTCTTGCCAAATTTTTCATTTGTATTTTTCTTTTGAATTTCAATAAACCTGCGCATCATAAAAAAGTATCTTCCAGGTCCTTTACATATCCTTCGCTGGAGGAAATGCATACGTGGCTTATGGAGAAGTTGTTCGACCATTCGGGAATAATCTTCAAACTTGTGTCACCACCTGGCTATTTTACCTAACTCATCCAGTTTTCAAAAAACCATCCGGTGGAGTTGGAGCTTTGTTTTCGTCTAGTTCTCAAAAAACCAACACAAAAAAGACGGCACTGTTCTGAAATCGTGGACCGAGAAAAAAAAATCGTGGACCGAAAAAAAATCGTGGACCGAAAAAAGAAATCGTGGACCGAAAAAAAAAATCGTGGACCGAAAAAACAGGGAAAAAAAATCGTGGACCGATAAAGATAGGTCTGGAAAAAAAATCGTGGACCGAAAAAATCGTGGACCGAAAAAATCGTGGACCGAAAAAAAATCGTGGACCGATTGAAATTTGTGTTCGGCAAAAAATCGTGGACCGAAAATATCGTGGACCGTTATTAAAGGAGGGCGGAACTCAAAACAAATATTTTCTCTGAAAATTTGACAGTAGAAACCTCTGGTGGGTTCGAACCTAGGGTCCATTTGGCTGACCAACAAAAGCGTTACCGGTTGCGCTATGCGACCCGCAAAGCACCCCAACTCTGATAGCCTATAAGCCCCGGGGCCTTTTTCAGTCTCAATACGAGTCTCAATACAACGAGAGTTTCCACCTCCTTTAAGGTGTGGTTTTCACATACCGTAAATCCTGTATTTAAAGCACACCTTTATTAGAAGCACACCTGTAATAGACGCACACTCTCGCGACCCATCTGAAAAATAAACGCACATGTGCGTCAAATACAGGATTTACGGTATTCCTTTTTAAAGAATTTTTTCTGTGTGTTTAAGATAAGTAATTACATTGTGATTGGTACCTATGCTAATATGTGAAGTTGTGGCTTTTCTTTGTTGTACGGATTCTTCAGATATTTTTGGGACCCAAGAAAATAATACTTGGGACCCATGGTCATCAATAAATAATCAGAGTCAATAGTCAGAATTTGAGAAAAACCAGAATCTACGAAATATTGAACCACTATCAAAACAGGCTAAGAAAACACAACAGAAAAGGCTCTTATCCGTTTTCCGGGTATTTTTTTTCGGGTCCCTTGGAAATACCCGGGGCCCATAGAAATATGAGGGACCCGAAAAAACTTTTCCGAGACTGAAAAAATATTTTTCGGGACTTATCCGAATCGACTTCTGCTCCAAATAATTCCGCCTGGGCTGTGCGTTTCCTAAGCCTTGTTCAATAGTGATGTTTTAAGCTTTCGAAGGTCCAGTTTGTTGGTCCACCAGCAAATCAAGCTTAGGAAACATAACAATAAACTTTTCAGAGGAAAAAATCAAGTAGGTTGAATCTCGGAAAATATTTATCAAGTCCCGTAAAAGTTTTTTTGGGAGATCCTTATCCAATATAAGAGTCCCGGATATTTCCAAGGGTCCCGGGTATTTCCGAAGTCCCGGGTATTTCCATAGGTCCCGAAAAAGAAATAAATACCCGGATTTCAGATAAGAGCCACAATTTCACATTTTAGCAGAGATACCAATCACAAATTATTCATTTGTCTTGAAACACAAAAAAGTATTTTTAAAAGAATAGGTGAAAACAGAACGTCAACTCCGGTCCACGATTTTTTCGGTCCACGATTTTTATGGGAACACAAATTTCAATCGGTCCACGATTTTTTTTTTCGGTCCACGATTTTTTCGGACCACGATTTTTTTTCCAGACCTAACTTCATCGGTCCACGATTTTTTTTTTCGGTCCACGATTTTTTTTTTCGGTCCACGATTTTTTTTCCCTGATTTTTCGGTCCACGATTTTTTTTCGGTCCACGATTTTTTTTTCTCGGTCCACGATTTCAGAACAGTGCCAAAAAGACTACTAATTGATAATTTTGATGAGTTGTTTATGTTTCAATAAAGGCATTTTCATGGGAATGAATGATGTACTCGATCTTTGCACGATTAATGCTCGAGATAACTTTTTAGTCATTGTACTCTAGATAATTTTGAAGGAGATAAGAGTTCTAAAAATTTATATCACGCACGCAATGATTCGGATCTGACATTAAAAATTCAGAAATAATATAAATTATAAAAGCTAATTGAAACTGTAATTGTTTTTCATTCTTATTATAATTAAAAATGAGCGTGACAAGTTGTGAACAGCCACAATATTAGAACTTTGACCGGGGTTCCTCACAATAGGCTACTCTTTTCCAACCACTTATCCTCTCATTGTTTACAGTTCCACAGTGTTTGTAAATAGCCAATCATTTTCTTCTCCGTGGTTACAAATCAGTTATTATTCAAGTTCAAAAACGCTCCAATAAATCAATCCATTAGAAGTCAATTCCTAAGTTTCTTGATAAATCTTCGGCAAATCAAAAATGGTTGGCTAATTGAGAAATCAAAGATTAACTATGATCAACACAGTAGCACGTTTGCAAAGTTATACAGAACGCATGAAACATCGAAATTTGGTGTCAGTACTTCTTTTTGAAGCTTCGAGTCATTTATCGTTTTCAGTTCGCATCAAATAAAACAACATGACAGTGAATTCCGGCTGCATTTTTTCATCGATCAACAATGACTTCAATTTTTGCTACCATGATTCCAGTTTCAAAATTTTGGTAATACGACATCCGATTTCCGTCACTACTCGACAATTATTTTGATGCTCCAAAATATTTATTCAATGACATTCAATTTTCAATCATCCCTTGATAAACGCCGCCAATGGAATATTGCCTCCTCCTCTGGCACAACGACTACAGACACATGTCGGACGACCGCTTCTTTTCTGGCAGTTACCGGTTCCGCAGTTCTTAAAAAACAAATTCTTTGTTTGGATTACTGGTCGAGCAGAGTATTCTGTCGAATATAAAATCGTTGAAACAGAAAAAAAAACTTCTCCTACCTGCATGCTACAACTGGAAATACAGAGTCCTCGAGCAGCCTTGCTGAGCACTGGAATATCCATTCTGGCACATGTGCTCAAGTCAATTGCAGAGATTGGGAACACGAGAAAAACGGAGATGAGGATGATTGAAAAAAATTTCATTTTCTTGATCTTCTGGTTTCCGGAGGTTTCTGCAGTTTTTATACTGTTCATGTTTTATGACATTGTTTGTGTATCTGAAAAAGTAGAGGTTTTTGCTAGAAGGTTTATGGCTGCTAGGAATTTCGAATAAAACTACATTCGTAACAGAGGGCTGCAAAAAACTGGTCAAGTTATTGTTCAATTCAAAACAGTATGTATCTAATCTTTCTGTTTTGTGACTTTCCTGGAGTCCATCTTTTATTCTCATAACTTTTTCCTAGCAAAAAAGCAAACGTAAATTCATTTCGAAGCGTTTTTCAAAGTTTGAAGCTTATTCTGAATTCAAAAAATCTGCACAAATTGAACCAACATTTCACAATACTGTTTCAAATCTCCCAATCAATTTAGAAACAATGCAACATAAAATCTTTTGTTTCACCTATTCTTTAATATGCATTCATAGTTTCTCAGAATAATCAGTATGCTTATAACGAGATTTAAATAAGAGTTACTAGTTATTAGTCACAAGTTTATACTTCACCTGCCGCACAATTCGTGATAATCACAAATTGGCAACAAACTACAGGAAAGCGGAAAGGTTTTTATGAAAAATAACATTAGCACAAATTGCAATCGGAATAACCTTTGCATAAGAAATAGTAAATTCAGATTTTGAAACCTCAAGCATGAACTCTGTTTTGCAGATTAGAAAGCATCGCCAGATTTTTCAGACTGTAAGTTGCTACTTGATTCCAATTGACGAGAGACTACACAAAAAAGTTTTGAAGTTTTTTTTAATTCCAGATACATATATGTTATATATGACACACATATGTCATCCTCCAGTGGATTGCTCAAAGAACATCAAAAACCGGAAAGAGACATATATTCCGAACAGCATTTTTGAAGTTGGGAGCACTTTGAATCAATGGAAACTGGATCATATAATCAGGTTAACTCAATTATTGCTGCATTTTCTGAAACTAGCTATAAATTCTGAATTGACTTGAAAAGAAGAGCAATACACTATGAAAATTCAAAAAATAATATAGGGAAACTGCAACATAAAAAATATTGTTTCACTTACTTATCATGCGTTTATGTATACTTGAGGTAATAGTCCAACCATCATACGTTGAATTCAAGAAAAGTTATTAGTCATATGTTCATACTTCACCTGCCGCACCATCCGTCTATAGTCACAAATCGGTAACAAAACATACTTGTGTTGGAATCTATAGTAGTAGTAGTTACCTCTTGGACCCACTAACTACAGCATCTTCGATTGGAATAAACTTTGCATGTGAAATAGTAAAATTCTTAGTTCTCAAACGTTTACCATCAAAAGTTGTTTGCAGAATTCGGGACATAATCAATTGTTTCATTATGAATGAATAACAACACAAAAAAACCAAACATAACTCTGATCACATTTTTACATCGATGACAAATTATCAATTTCCCTTCGAATTTTCAGAGAGTAACACAAATTGCTGAAAATTTTCACCTGTTCCCCTCTGTCTCACTTCTCAAACTTCATTTTGAAATCTGGCATTTTCCCTGAATGTCTTGGAATTCTTCTCTTCTAGCTGGAACAGTTCATTTTGACCCTGCTTATATAAATTATACATTTGAATGGAAGCAGTTCCCAATCCTATTCGCAACTCTCCCATGGATTTATATGATTCCAAGTTTCATTGTCATCTGTGAAATCTCATGTGTTTACCTGCAATCTAATTGGAGAAAATCGGAACCTGGCAAAAATAAACATGTATTTTTAGTTATCTCCTTATCCCAGATTACATGTTTCGCACTGTTTTTCTCGGATTTTTGGATGACCAGATTGCCTTCGACGGGGGTATTAACTTCTTTTTGTGCCACTATTCCACCTAATCATTGGCTAAAATTGATTCTATTCTCCGCTTTGTATTTCAATTATTTGGCAATGTCATTTCCTTTTTTGATGCCGGTCATCCGATTAATTATTGTGACATTTCCAAAAACACATACAAAGGTGAGGCATATGAGAGCAAGTTCCAAAATGTTTTGAATTGGAAAAAACCGTAGGACTGCACATATAATATTTTTTTCTGTATCTGTAAGCTAAGAAATTTTTGCTGCAGATGAAGCTTTAGTCTTAGCGAATCAAAAGTGAATGTAATGATATTCTGTGTAGTGATATAAAAATTATCTTTCCTGTATTATCAGATCCCTGAACCTTCATGATAACTGACCTTTTTCCAGAAATTATGTTTTCAGATAAACACCAATCTAATCCGATATGGCGTCCCTCTCATCTTCATCTTCCCGATATGCTTCACTTTCTACCTCATCCCTGCTCTGGGAGTCTGCAAACAACGAGCCGCTCCTTATCCATTTGGAGCTGTTTGGATTTACTACATCAATTCTGCTTTTGGCCTTCGGAACTCTTTCTTCCATCTCTACAACTTGATATTTTGGATGACCTGTTCAGTTCTTGCCAATGTTCTTTTGTTTTATCAGGTTGGACAAGCTAGAGCAAGATTAATCAGAGCACAGACAAGTGGAGCATCGAAAAAGGCGCACACTTCAATCACTATCACAACACTGGCAATGATCACGTTTTATGTTACGAATGGAGCATTTTTAGTGAGTTCTTCGATCGAAAAAATATTTATAACGGTTTCCCATTCCGCATATTTTAGGGCTCCCGCCTGAATGTTAGTAAGTTCCAATTTTTCACTCTGTGTCTTTTGCAGTTGATGTACATCTTCTACTACGGTACCAACTCCTATTTCTCATATGCTGAAATAATTCGTCCATTTGGAAACGATCTTCAGACTTGTGTGGTCACCTGGGTTTTCTATTTGACCCATCCTGCATTTCGGAAGAGCACACAGGATTCGGATATGGTATTCTCGACGAGTTCATTTAGAAGGAGAGCCAATAATTCAGTTTGATGAACGCTTATTAGTAATTTTAGAATGAAGGAAAATTGCTTTCTGGAACATTTATTGGGAATTGAGAATCAAATAAAAGATACAATCATTCATTCAGATTGTCAAGAAATCATAAGTAAAAAAATAACAATATTAATTATCCTTAATGTAGTGCTGCATCAGCCAGTTGATTCAGTGTAGAATCAACTGTTGATCCCCTTCACGACAGTCTTCTCAGATTTGTCATGAACGCCGTCGTATTCTCGTCCCCGCATGATCGCGTACAACATCATGTGTAAATCACGCTTACGTGTTGCACAGGCTCCGGTTTGCATGTGAAGACTACAATAGCTGGATTTTCCCAATGTACAATCTTTTCTTTCGGGGTGCCGCTTATCTGGAGTGTCACCAACTCCAAAATCCACCAATATTATCGGGTGGTCCTTTGCAGGTCATAATCTTGCACACAAATTGGCTAGTTTAACGTCACGGTGGACGAGTTCATTCTTGTGGAAAGAGCGCAGTGCTTGAAGCACAACGCCACCACCATAGAGGTTTGTGTAGAGAACTTCTTTTTGAAGCTGCCATCCCTCAAGCTTTCGAGGTTTTCACCGGCGAGCGACATAACTGAAAAAATGAACTAAGTTTGTTGAAAATGGTATCTTATCGCTTTACCTAAACCTTTTTTGTGTGCTCAAAGCTGGTGAGCCGGGTGGGTGTGTATTTACAGGCCTTCAATCTTTCGAGCGGTCGAACTTTTTGTTTGGGATCCTCAGTGAGTTTGAGGGCCGACTCTTTGTTCTCTCCATTCTTTCCTTCATCAACCACCTTCCAAACTGCGCCATAGTTTCCAAATCCGAGTTTCTCCTTCACTCTCCACTGGTTTCTGATAAGAACCCCAGTTTCTACTTCGTCAAAGTCAGGATCGTATTCGAACTCACTCATTGTTGAAACTGAAATGCAATAAATATTAATTTTTGCAATTGGACGGTACATAATGAGCAGAAAGAAGACACGGCATTGAAAAGTAAATTTTTTAAAAATCAGTTGGTGGAAACGTCGTCGACTTTCGCACCGACTCTTGCGAGCTGGGCAACATTGTCGGGTCAAAACGAGCAGCTTCAAATGAATTTCTAGCCTGAATTTGAGAGAAGCGACTGATAAAGGGCAAAAGTCTAACTCGCATTAATTGTCAGAAGCCCAATTGATATAATTTGCATAAAATTAGTAAAAAAAACAAATTATAAAAGCGAACAATATCGAGAATATCGAGTGAAAAACAAAAAAGACTTGCAAGCTTGTTTCAAAAAGCATATGCGCGACATGTCTCAGTAGAGCGCGCTTGCTGGCATTTCTCGTTTAATGGCGCGGCGTTTGAATAGGGGTTTTTGTTAAAGGGTGATTTAGAAAAGCGGAATAAGCGAGATTGGTATAAAAATACGTTTCAGTTGAGAAACTCTGAGAATTGTTTCGGTAGAAATCCTTGAAAACTGAAATCTCCCATCGAAAATAAAATAGATATTGAAAAAATTCCTGTTTCAAAAATGTGTTTTCTGTTTTTTTCGAATTTGAATTTTATTGGATCACGAATGTCGAGATAAAATCTCTAAAGCTTTTGGAATTGCTTCCTCATAATGTTCTCTGGCTTTTCTCTACCTATCTCACTAATCATTTCTCTTAAATGCTGCCAAACGAGCACACAAAATTTCACAGTGAGTTACCCCTCAATTATATCGACAGCTATGTATTTAGATGCCTTGTCATCATCAGATTTTTCTTCTTTTTTTCTACTTCAAATACATCAACTACCTCTCCATGTCGTCTCATACAAACTCTACACCCATAGTCGGAACTATCCATTTCTATCCTTCCTATATAAATTATGAATTTCAGTTGTATCAATTCCCAACATTACTAGCAATTATTCCATGGATTTATATGCTTCCAAGTGTTTTAGTTCTTTGTAAAACATTTGAAGTATATTGGAAGGAAATGAGGAAGAAACAAGAAAAACATGTATTCCTCCTCATTTTACTATCACAATCCGCTTTTCTTGGTTTATTTCTGTCGGACTTCTTGATGACACGATTACCCTCCACAGGAATTATGACATCCTGGTGTGCTTCTATTGCACCAAATCATTGGTTGAAAATTATCGTGTTCGTATCTGTTTATTTCAATTATTTGGTTTTATACTTTCCATTTTTATTGGTGATTGTGAGGCTGGTTGTTATAACTTATCCGGTTACTCACTCCAAGGTAAGTTTGTCGGAATCTAGGCCGCGGCCTTCATTCTGATAGCCTTCCTGAAACTTTTTTCCCATCTCTCCAACTTCCTCAATTCCAGGTCAACCACCATTTGGTCCGTTACGGAGTCCCCTTCCTTCTTATCCTACCAATCTGCTTCACGTTCTATCTGATCCCAGCTCTTGGGGTATGTAGACAACGAGCAGTTCCATATCCATTTGGATCAGTTTGGATTCATTTTATTGACTCGGCTTTCGGGCTCACTAACAAATACTTTCATCTTTCAAACTTGGTTTTTTGTATGACAATCGCAGTCATTGCGAATATCTTTGTCGTTTGCAAAGTTCGTGGAGCTAGGCCCAAAATAGTCAGCCCTGTGTTGAGTCTGGCATCAAAAAGAGCTAACACATCAATTACAATTACGACACTTGCTATGATAATATTTTATGTGACAACAGGAGTGTTCTTGGTAAGTATTTGCAGTAATTCCAGGGCTGTCAAATTGGGCCGCGGCCGTTTATATATCTCGCTTCCTAGCGGTCGGATCTTTTCGATGCAAGAGGCGGCCTTGTAGAGCACAAAAAGTTATGCATTTTGGTAAAAAGACGGCCCGGAATTTGTTATCCGCGGCCGACTTATAGCAAAAAGCCGCGGGCCGCGGCCGGCCGCGACCGTCCGTCTGACAGCCCTGAGTTATTCGTAACCTGACTGACGAACACTCTGACTAGCTTTCCCTTCTTCAGTTCACTTCTCACAGACTATTTGTTACAGATAATATTTATTCTATACTTTGGTACAAATTCCTACTTTAATTACGCCGAAATCTTCCGTCCATTTGCAAATGATCTTCAATTTTTCGTTGTCACTTGGGCTTTCTTTTTGACACATCCTGTATTCTGGAGAAGTACAATTGTTGAGCCGCTTTCTTCAAGGAGTTGGTTTAGGAGACGGTTTCATAATTATTATTGATTTTGAATAGATTTTTCTCTGAAGTTTTTTGTGTTGTTTACGGTTTCAATATCTAGGTGAAATGAGCATGCTAGAACAAATATACTTCATGAATCGGTTTAACGGTAAACTTAGGATTGAGAGTCATGTTTAGGCTTGAGGGTTAATTAAGCTTAGGCTCGAAGGCTACGCTTTTGGTTGGAGGTCGGCTAAAAAAATCAGATTACTAGATATTTGGGTTCATGTCTCTAGAAATGAAAACATTTTGGGAATAAAAAACATACTTGTTGGTCTCACTTATTTTATTATGCACTGCAGGTCCAAAACACAATCAAGCTAGTCAAATCGAATAAGGAGGTGCTTGACTAGAACAAAAAGTTATAAGAATTATTCATCCTCGAGTCTGGATTTCGGAATAAAGTTGAAGATCAGTTCATGAAAAATTTTAGAAATAATTCGTAGGGGATCAAAAGTAAAAGTTTTGACTATGTGAATGAGTACATAAACACAGACTTTCAATGTGACACAACCAACAATTCTGTCGGCACCTGTGCCTCGTCATCATCAACTTTTCGTTCTTTTTTTCCTTCCTCTTTTCAACACCTCAACTCTTTCTCTATGTCGTCGTACTCGAACTTCACCCCTATAACCGGGACCATACATTTCAACTCCTCCTATATCAATTATGAATTTCAATGGGAACAGTTCCCAACACTATTCGCAGCTATCCCATGGATTTATATGATTCCAAGTTTCATAGTTCTTTGTAAAACATTCAAAGTATACTGGAAATACATTCGAAAAAAGCCTGAAAAACATTTGTTCCTCATCATTTTATTATCACAGTCCGCATTCTTTGGATCTTTCTTTTGGGATTTCTTAATGACCCGGCTTCCTTCCACAGGAATTTTTACTTCCTGGTGTGCATCTGTTGAACCCAATCACTGGCTGAAAATTATTGTTCTTATTGCCGTTTATTTCAATTATCTGATTTTGTACTTTCCATTTCTACTGGTGATCGTCAGACTGGTTGTGATAGCTTATCCATTTTCTCACACAAGGGTCAGCCACTTAAAAATCTTTGCGCCTCCTGGATTCAATTCAATTTCAGATAAATCGAAGTTTAGTCCGTTACGGTGTTTTGTTCTTTTCTATCGTGTCTATTTGTTTCACTTTTTATCTGATTCCGGCTCTTGGAGTATGTAGACAACGAGGGTTTCCTTATCCATTTGGAGCCATATGGATCCATTTTATTGACTCTGCATTTGGACTCGTCAACAAATATTTTCATCTTTCAAACTTGATTTTCTGGATGACATCCTCAGTTCTCGCAAATATCTTCTTGGTTTTTAAACTTCGTGAAGCTAAGGCTAAAATAACTAGACCAGAAACGAGTGTATCATCAAAAAGAGGAAATGCTTCGATCACAATTACAACATTCGCTATGATAGTATTTTATGTGACGACAGGAGTTTTTTTGGTAAGTATTTCGAGTATAATTGCAATATGCCTCGTCGAACTAGCATCAGCAAATTCTGTACACATCTTACCAACTTTATGTTACAGATAATATTTATTCTGTATTATGGAACGAATTCCTACTTTAGCTACGCAGAAATCATCCGTCCATTTGCAAATGATCTTCAATTCTGTGTTGTCACTTGGGTTTTCTTTTTGACACATCCTGCATTCTGGAAGACTGCAACTGTTGATGTTTCTTCAGGAAGTTGGTTCAGGAGACGGTTTCATAATTATAACTGAATTCAAAGAGCTGATCCAAGGCTCAAAACCCTAATAAGTTACTTTGAAGCTGGTTGTTTCTTGTTTCTGATTTTGGTTTTATTTTTTTTTAAACAAAAATAAAAAAGGTTTCAAGCTATTTTTTCATCGTGTCGAGAAATCAAAACTTGCTTGTCTTGCCAGTAGCGTGGGAATCGATTACAAATAATTTAAACTTATGGTTTTCAAAATTTCTTACTCTCAAAACTCTTTAAAATGTCTTCATGCCTTTTATTTCACCAAATGCTTTTTTGAAAATACCACCTAATAGGCGCATAAGCACAAACTTCCTCCATGAAAAACCAGTATTTATTTTTTCTTCTCTTTTCAGTTGACTAGTGTCTTAGAAGCTATTTTCATGTCGTCTTTTCCCAACAATACACCCATAAATGATACTATTCACTTTTACCCGTCCTATATGAATTATAAAGTTCAATACGAACCTTTCCCAACTTTATTCGCAATCTTTCCATGGTTCTACATGATTCCAAGTTCTTGGGTTCTTTACAAAATATTGAAAGTGTTTTGGAAATCGATGGGACAGAAACAAGACAGGCATATATTTCTGATAACTCTACTATCACAGTCGGCATTCTTTGGGTTATTCCTATCGGATTTCCTGATGACTCGACTCCCATCCACTGGATTTGTAACTGCCTGGTGTGCATCTGTTGCCCCAAATCATTGGCTGAAAATGATTGTGTTCGTAGCGGTTTATTTCAATTACTTAGTTTTATACTTTCCATTTTTATTGGTCTTTGTGAGACTGATTGCAATAATGTATCCGTTTACTCATGCCAAGGTTTAAAAAAAAGTTGGAAACTTTTTCCCAAGCTCACTAGTTTCAGATTAACCAAAACGTGGTCAGTTATGGAGTTCCGTTCTTCCTCATCCTACCCATCTGCTTCACTTTTTACCTGTTCCCAGCTCTTGTTGTATGCAGACAACGATCTGTTCCGTATCCATTTGGATCCGTGTGGATTCATTTCATTGGTTCGGCATTTGATCTCAAAAACAAGTTCTTTCATCTTTCGAACTTGGTTTTTTGGATGACATTCTCTGTTTTCGCAAATTTCTTTCTCGTTTTCAAAGTGCGTCAAGCAAGCTCGAAACTCGAAAGTCCTGAATTAAGTTTGGCATCTAAGAGAGCAAATACTTCTCTTACAATCACAACATTTGCTATGATTATATTTTATTTGTCAACAGGAATGTTTCTGGTGAGTACTCAAATTGTTTATGCGATTCCTTCAGAGGCCCGATCAACCTAGATTCTCCCATACCGACACTTACCAGCCCTGAGTTACAGATAATATTTATAATATACTTCGGTACCAATTCCTACTTCAACTACGTGGAAATCTTCCGTCCATTCGCTAATGATCTTCAATTTTGCGTTGTTACTTGGGTATTCTATGCGACTCACCCGGCATTTAGAAACAATTCAGTTGTTGAACCACTCTCCTGGGGGAGTTGGTTCAGAAGAAGGTTCAATCATTACCTTTAAATGTGAATATCAACGTTTTTATTTTGGAAAAAATAAAGCTTTAATCGAAGTTTTCACATGATGCTCCTGGCGGTACAACAAAATAGGAGCTTCTGAAATGAGAACTGTTATGAATGAGAACGTCACGAATGAGAACGATCATAAATGTGAGCTGCTACATATAGAGACTGACGGAAGCATGAAGAAGGGCGCTAAGCTTAGGGTGAAGGGCAGGCTTAGGGGTAAGGGTCAGATCCAGAAACAGCCAGTGCCCGTTGGGCTGAGGTCTCGGGCCATGTAAAAAATCATAGTTGTGATGGGCCGGGCCGGGCCGGGCCCGTTCGGCCCGCTCGGCCCGCCAGTTACCGCGAAGTTTGAATTTGAATTTTCAAAATCGAAAAATCAGCTGATTTTTGCCTATTTTCTGTAAATTTTACATATTTTGCATGTTGGGAGTAGTTTGAGTGTTTGAATCACGAATCAGCCAAAAATTGAAAAAATTTTGAAAATTTTGTGTTTTTTTCATAATTTTGGGGTAAATTTTCGAAAATTTTTCCCGGTGCGGGCCGAGCGGGCCGGGTCGGGCCGGGGAAAATCCGGCCCGGCCTGGCCCGGCCCGCGATTTCACAAGTATGTAAAAAATATTAGGCTTCGGGTGAGGGCTAGGCTTATGCTTGAGGGTCGGGCTTAAGGTGTGGGCTAGGTTTAAGATGAGATTTAGACATTGGGGTAAGAATCAAACGCAGGCTCAGCATGTGCCATTTGGGCTAAGGTCTCAGAGCCATAGAAAAATATTAGAATTTTATTGTCGCAAGTGGAATAAAGTTTAGGGTGAGGGCTAGGCTAACTATCACTAGAATCTTCAAAGCTCTACACACATAAACTATCCACTATGACAACTTCACTATTCTATGAGTTGTGATTTACCCCATTCGAACCCACCGTCACAGTTGTACTTTTTCGTTCTTCATGTTTCTCACGAAAAAATCATAAATTCTGACAAATAATCGAGAAAAATGACAGATGATAAGACGGTTGTAAAGAGAGACAGAGAGTGAAAAACCTACAAACTCCAACAGAGACTTCATTGGCTACAAACAACGGAATGGAGTGGTGGTGGAGGAGAAAAAAGAGAAAGGAAGAGGAGGGGAGGCAAGGGGAGTAGACTGTTCAATCAGAGAACATCGTATAACAAATGATTAATCGGTGGAATAAAGAAATCTGTTGTTTGTAGAATTTCTTATGAAGAATGAAAAAAATGAAGTTCGGATGATAGCTGTTTGAAAGGCTGGATGTGGTTTTATATATTATGCCAATTTCAACATAAATGCTTTCTGAAATTGGACAAATCAACCAACAGAAACAGTAAAACAGGTCGACACCGTTCTGGGACTTTTCTTCATATTCATTTTCATAGATAGAGAAAGGATTACTTGATCCAATCAATTAGAAGTGATCAAACCACTAAAATTGGCAAATTCCTTGCAACAGTTTTTTCCACATTGCAGGTTTAACTGAAGTTTCCAATTTTTCAATCGGGCGACTCGATTGAGGTATTGCTTCATCACTCTGGAGGAACAGGGATTTTTTTAGTGCTTCGAAAAATATTTAATGTGCCGTGAGCCTTTTTTTGTGCTATTCAAGCAAATCTTTATTTTCATAAATTCGTTAATTGTGGAATTGTAAACGGATATCTCAATTTAAATACAAACTTGTTTGTCAATTCTCTCTTTTTGATTCAAGTTTCACTGTTACAGCTGATTGATAGTTTAGGAACATCACAGCTTGAGCATTGGGGGTTCTGCTCAACAAGAATAACTTTTTTTTTTTCAACCACTTTCTCTCTTACATCTTGCTGGCTGAAAAGGTTGACCGGTGTTCCAATCTTTGTGATTTCCATTCTTTTTATTCCAAGTTAATTTGTTTAGGTTCTGCTTGCACGATCACCATCATCTTGTACCCAATATAAGCAATTTTTTAAAACTATGCGAAACAGTTTTTATTCTTCTTTCAAGAATTTTGGTCTGACCGGAAGTGAATAAACTACCCCAAACATGCATTCTTTGACATCAGCGTTTCACATTACCGTAATTAAAACTTGACTTTATTGTTTCCAGAATGATTTTGAAACCGTCTTCTCTATTGCTCATGCATCGATGAATGATTGGGACAAATAACTGAGTGATCTATGGTATACGTGAAACGGGAATGTGATCAAAAGATCAAAAAGATAGTATTGTTTGATTACATTAGAGGAATAGTAGTTTCGAAATTTCAAAAATTAAATTTGGTTCTGTTTTCAATTTCGTCTCGTTTCTTCAAAATTTTCAATTTCTGTTTCGGTTTTTTGGTAAGTTCTGAAAGTTTAGTTATTTGTTCAGTAGGAAATGCGCTGCAACTGTGTTTAGAAAACAGTTTTACATGATGTCCAGAAGGACATTTGGACAGCTACGATTCGGTTCTGTTTTTGCATGGGAAAATTTTCACAGTTCCAGCCAGGTCACAATTTCGAAGAACAATTGCAGTTTTTCAGTCGGTGATTTCCCTCGTTAATGCATTCTTTGACCGATTTGTCTTTACTGACAGACCTGTTCAAAACAATTCAATTATTTTCCTCCGTCCCTCAATTCCAAAAAATCAAATGATGCAACTATTTGATCTCTCTTTATTTGCCCTACAACCTCCAACCGAAAGTCCACTCCATTCTTCTCCCATCTCTTCTCATAAACCACAAAAACTGTCAGTCTCAATTTGTGTCTATGTCCCCTTGACTCCGCCCCCTTCGGTCCTAAACTATTCGCAAAATAATCTGCTCGCTCCTTATCAGTCCTCTGACATTTGTATAAAAGTCATTCTCAATTTTTATGATTATTGTTGTCTTCGTCTAAAAAAATGAAGGTTTTGAGTGTTTTGCTATTGGCTATTGCCGTGTTTTCTCATGTGGATTCTTATAAAATTCTGATGTACAGTAATCTATTTGGACATAGTCATGTGAAAATGTTGGCAGCCGCAGCAGATATTCTCACTGATGCTGGACATAATGTGGTACGTTTTTTTTTGTGATTTTGGAAGGTTTGAATATACATTTTTCACAGTTTCAAGTAGTTGTCAAACTTTCACAATCCTGATTTTAACATTGCGATTGTCGTGATCTGTTGCAAAAAAAACTTCGAAAAATGTCGGGCACAATTTAAAAAATTTTGAAGCACAATTTTAAAAATCTAGATTCGAAATTAACAGTTTCCTAATATCGATATATCCTAATTTTTCTTGAATCCCCTAGTGAAATTTGGCCTCATTTTTTCCTTCCAGACCGTCCTCATGCCAGTTATGGATCCCCTCCTTCGCAACAAAACGTCTCTGAAGACCACAAAGAACACAATATTTGTGGATCCATCTCCAAATGTTGAAATGTTAATGGAGCAGATGAGAGAGTTTCTCACCAATCTTTGGACTGCTGATAACGCAAATCCATTGGTCATGTTGGCGGTAAGTCAGGATTTTCGAACAGGCTGAGAATTTTGAAAGGGGCTGGGAAGTGTTGTGTGTAGGGGTGATTTCAAAGGGAAAAAGGCCCGAGGCACGGCCAAACCCACCAAAAAATTGTGATTTCTAAAAAAAAAATTCTGAGCTCCAACCTTCTTTGAGGAAAATTGAGCCTGTCAAACCAGGACTGAGACATTTTCTATTGAGCTCGTGATATGATTTTTTCAATGCCTGAGGGTGCCTTATAGATCAAAAGATGCCCGTAAAACTTTCTGTTTCTTGATGTCCATATTTCTGAATCTAAAATTTCTGTAACTATTAGGAGGTAACAGGCTTCACTAGGAAGTGGTTGGAACATGCAGAGGTATGAGAGGCGTAAGGGCTGAAAGCGAGCCAATCCTGCTTTACTTTTTAAAAAAACTTCATTCCAATTTCCCCTCAAAACTCCTTCAGATATACAAGCACCTATATAAGCACCTAGATATACGAGCACCATCCAATTTAAGTGCTAACAGGTGCTGGAACAACTCCAGTTTCTTGAAACCAATATTTCACAAGATACACTACTGCAAATATTATTATCTTGTCATGGAGAAGAAAAAGGTTAAAGATAACAAAAAAAATTTTTTCCAGAAAGCCGGCGACATGGCAAGAACATTCGCGGAACAATGCGAAAGAGTGATGTCGGAACCTGGACTCATTGAAAAATTGAAGGCTGAAAATTATGATTTGGCTATCACGGAACCATTTGATACATGTGGTTATGGTAAGTTTTTATTTCAATGTTTCAAAACCTTCACTTCTATTTTTCTCGACTTCTCTTTAACATTAGCTTAACATATTCCAGCCCTATTCGAAGCAATCGACATCCGTGCCCACGTGGCGATCCTCTCCGCGAGTCGATTCGATCATGTCACCGAAGTGATCGGTCAACCGATTGCTGCCAGTTATGTACCCGGAACGCAGTCAACCATGGGAGATCGAATGACAATGGGGCAGAGACTCGGGAACTATATCCAGTATTTCTTCGGAAGTTATTTCTTCTCGAATGTTGGGGATGCTGATTTCCAGGCAGCGAAAAAAATCGTTCCGATTAAGAGATCGTGGAGGGTGAGTGAGAAATAAAGAAGTGATAATCAATGAGAGTAATTTTTTCTGACAATCTAGAGAACTTGAAACAGTAATTTTAAATTTAGATACTTGTGACGGGTCGGGCCGGGTCCAGGAAACATTTTCGACGATTTTTCAGTAAGAATATTGTGAACTTTCAAAAAAATACATAATGCTTTGGTCCTGGACCTCTAGACTAATTTTGAGAACTTCCACTTGGCCCGGTCCTGAGTTTCACAAGTATGCAACTTTCTAATCCGACTCGATAAATCAACGATTCAATAATGATTCCTTTGAGTGCATGAAGATTATTAACATTGTGAAACATGAATTCTATTTTCCAGGAAGTTCTCCCAGAAGCCTCTTTCATCTTGACAAATCAAATGCCTCTTCTCGAATTCCCAGCTCCAACATTCGACAAGATCGTTCCTATCGGTGGACTTTCAGTGAAAACCGACAAGAAACACTTGAAACTCGATGAGAAATGGTCGAAGATTCTCGGAATTCGCAAACAAAACGTCTTCATTTCCTTTGGATCCAACGCTAAATCTGTGGATATGCCAGAAGAATTCAAGAAATCCCTTCTCCAAGTTTTCAAGTCAATGCCTGAAACAACATTCATTTGGAAGTATGAGAATGCAAAGGATAAGATTGTGGATCATTTGGATAATGTGTACTTGGGAGAGTGGCTTCCACAGAATGAGTTGTTGGCTGATCCAAGGCTTTCGGTTTTCATTACTCATGGAGGATTAGGATCAGTGACCGAGTTGGCTATGATGGGGAAACCAGCGGTCATGGTTAGTTTTTCTAACACAGTTCACGATCAAACTACCCGTAAAACTGGAATTTTTTTTAAAACTGGGTGAAGCAGAAAAATCTGAATTCATCACAAAAATTAAAAAAAAAAACTTTCTCAGTTTCCGCATGTGCTCATTTTTCAAACTGAATTTTGTTCTTGATCTTTGAGCTGTAGACGGTGGGAATACGAAAAAAAATACAACAATTTACCGGATCGGAAAATAATTAAAACAAGACTGCTTGCCGCGCCTTCGGCGCTGCAGCAGTCTTGTTTTGTTCGCCGCTTCGCGGCTCACTTTCGAAAAATGTTTTTCGCGGCTTCGCCGCTCACTATTCCGGAAAAGGTCACGGTATTTTTTTTCAATCCGTGAATCCCTCACGTCGTTCTTTTATTATTGAAATGATTTTCGAAAAAAAAAATCAAACAGGTTGAGTAGACTATTCTGGAACAGTTTAGAAAGTTCTAGAACTATCGAAATGTCTATTTTTATTGATGGAGATTCATATTCACATAACCACTACTTTCCTGCACTTCTATTTCTTGTTCATAACTTTTTAGCGAGCAAAAGTGCACGCGAAAGTTGGATAATTTTCAATATTCTGAACAACCTTCTCTTTTTTCTGCCTCTTCGGATAACCCCGAAGAAGCGTTTCCAAAAATTTTAGTTATTCGACTCACTCTTTCGAGAGTTCGAATCGACAGCTAACCTTGGTTAAACTGGGTAAAAACCAATTCGAGAAGCGCCGGCGCGCTTTATACGTTTCCGCGTGTACCGACATCTCCCGGGTTCCGCCGCCCGCTATGTTTTGTGTGTAAGAAGACTCCGCCCTTCTGAGCCCTATCTTTACTATTAACAATCACCGCTTTCTGTATGTTTGTGGTGGGGTTTCCGCCCCTAGCGCCCCTCTCACTGGACCGATTTTCTTGATTTTTTTACATTTGGATAGAGAATTTACCGGAGATGATGCCCGTCTTTTTCATTTTTCATTTGGAGCTCTCTGGAGCCCTGTGCTAAGATGCTA
>GL380234.1:52214-62225 GCA_000143925.2 Caenorhabditis brenneri | reverse complement strand
ATTTTTACTGTTTCAAGAATTTACTTCTAACGAAATCTATAAATATTGATTCAATAGATTTTGCATAGTAGCCAAGTTCTTTTTCACAAAAAAAAAAGAAATGAAAAATGCGTTTCCTTTGCCAGAAAATTCCCCTCTTTAATAGAATTGCTCACAAGGGAACCATTTAAGTCGTTGGAGGATTCATCACAAACCAACTACATGGGGTGAAAGAGGACCTTCGAAAACCTAAAATTCCACTCTCAAAACCTGCTTACGAGAAATTTTTTGTTTCACCGATTTCTCAACTTTTCATGACCAAAATATGATTTATCCGAATTCTGCAAGCTATAATCGTCTCTAAACGTCTAAAATCGACCAGATAACTGCTTGAAAATAGTTATTGACTGTTTCAAAGTAGTTTCACACCATTTCCAGATGTTTGGGGACTCTCATTCCCGATCTGCAGGTACCAGAAGCTGTAATTTCGGATAACACTGATTTCACTATATAAGTCAGTACGGAGAGACACAAAACGTTACAATTGATGTGGATTTGATGCAGAATGTCCCAAAACAACTCAATTAACAATTTGAGACCGTTTAAAGACTTTCTAAAAATATCTATTTTTTGAACTGAAATATGACTTGAAAATTTCCATACATTTGGTCAGGAAAATTGAGATTTTCCGAAAAAATTTAATTTTCTCCAAACTTTGTCAGATTGTTTTATAACTCCAAAAAATGGTTTTCAACTTGATTAGGCCTCATAGAAACGATTTCTATGCGAGTTATGTTCACTTGAACACAGCTCGATTTAGTACTGAAAAACGATATTTGCTGATTTTTCAGCATCACCGAAGTTTCGTAAGCAGGTTTTGAGAGTGTAATGTTGGGTTTATAAAGGTCCTCTTTCACCCCATGTAGTTGGTTTGTCATGAATCCTCCAACGACTTAAATGGTTCCCTTGTCAGAAAAAATTTTGAAGAATTATTCCAACTTTCCGGAAAACATACTACGGATCATTATCACTGTTCCTTTTGTTACCCTGCATAACGATTTTTTTCGAAACTGTAAAAAAGTTTCGAAACTTCATTTCTATAAAATGGCTCATTTTCCATGATTAATTGTGTCAAAATTACATCAAAATTAATCTAAACCCATCAAAACCCTACAAAAATTTATACTTTTTATTCTGAGCAATCTTAATTTTCACGCCATTTTTACACATTTTGCAAATGCAGATTGAGTGTTCTTGGGTTTTTTTTGCTATTTTTACAGTATTTTTTTTTGAATCCAATCAATAGTTGGAGAATTTTAAGTTCTAGATGTTTTTTGAAACAGTAAAACAAATTAAATTTTTTTTACTGTTTCAAAAATTAATTTTGCTGTACTATTGATTTTTGAGTGCATTATCCTAATTCGTTTTGAACCCATTGTTATCCCTGGCAGGTGGTCCTAAGAAGGGAATATCCTAAATTATTTGAACTAGTAAGAAAACCTCCATTTTTTTGGTGCTCTCTCATTTTCTTATTATCTCTCATCATCTATCCCTTTTCTTTATTAGGTACTGCAGAACACAAAAACACTGGTTCCAGCCTCATTGATTTCTCTAACCTTCTAAATTTTCTCATAATTTTCCAAAGAAACTGTAATTTTTTTGCCTGATAATGTCGTTTCTGCCAAGGGCTATTATCAGAATTTTCGTGAACTTGAGGAGAAAAAATTTTGTAACAGAAAAACATTTTTTTTTGTTTCAAGAATTTTTTCAGTTTTTCAATATTTCATACAACTTTTATTGGTTTCTAGGAGGTTCATCCCATTTTTTATACATTTTTACTGTTTCAAGAATTTACTTCTAACGAAGTCTATAAATATTGATTCAATAGATTTTAAACAGTATCCTGTTTTTTTTTTTGAAAAAAAAAAGAAAAATAAGTTTCATTTGCCAAAAAGTTCGCGTATTGATACTCTCAAAAAAATTGCTCAGAATACAAATTTTCAGGAATATTTCCGAATTTCCGGGGCACATACGCAGCATTATTACTGTTTCTCTTGTTACTCTGAATAACGAATTTTTTCGAAACTGTAAAAAAAATTCTAATAATATATTTCTGTATGATGGCCCATTTTCTATTATTTATTGTGTCAAAATGACATCGAAAATTGTCTAAAAACCCATAAAAATTTTATACTTTTTATTCTGAGCAATCTTAATTCTAATACTGTTTTTTCACACATTTTGCAAGTTGAGATTGAGGGTTTTAGGTTTTTTTTTGCTGTCTTTACCGTCTTTCATCAACACACAAAGTCAATATTCAGAAAATTGTATATTAAAAATTTTTTTTGAAATGGTAAAAAATTATTTAACTGTTTCAAAAATTTATTTTGCTGTGTTATTGCTTTTTGAATGCAATAAGTCGTATATCATATCCTTTTCCGAGCCCATTGTTGTCCCTGATAGGGGGTCGATCCTAAGAACGGTTATGTGAAAATCCAAATTACCCCCCCCCCCCCCTCTCGGGCTGCCCTTTTTCTCTGCACTCTCTCCTTTTTCACATTACAAGACCGCCGCGCCTTTGGCGCTTCAGTCTTGTTTTGTTCGCCGCTCCGCGGCTCACTTTTTACAAATGATGTTCGCGGCTTCGCCGCTCACTATTCAGGAAAAGGTCACGTTATTTTTTTAACTCGTGAATCTGCTGATGCCGAGACTGACAAACAAATAAACAAACAAACAAAAAAATAAATAAATATATTTGCACACATCCCTCACGTCGTTCTTTTATTATAAGAATGATCTCTCACTTTCTCTTTTTGTTGGTAGAACAGAAGACAATGCCGTTACTTCGATTGATATTTTTTTATTTTTTTTTCCAAAAATTTCCAATGAAACAGTGAGTTTTTTTTGCTCGGAAAATTTGAGTACCCCTTATGTATATACAGAACCAAGTGCAGTTTTTTGTGAACTCAAGCGAAAAGTCTTTTGAAACAGTAAAACTTTTTTTTACTGTTCCATGAAAAATTATTGATTAACATTTTTTGGTTTTCAACATTCAAGCTCCTGTTCTCATAAAACTTCTTGTTAAGATTTTACACAATTCAAAATTTCTATCGAATTCCAATTTTAGCAATTTCCTGATGCCTCTTTCTAAAAACATGGATACCACATCTTTGGAGGCGCATATCTCGAAAAGGCGAGGAGCTAGGAGAAAATTTTCAACTGTAATGTTGTTTAAAATTGAATTTGAATCAAGTTTGCTGTTGACAACTTTTCACTAGCTCCGCCCCTTTTTGAGATAGGCGCCTTTGGAGCTTGGGTCCTAGTTGGCTCCACCCTCAAAGGCCGTAACTTCAAAGGCGCATATCTCAAAAGTGGGCGGAGCTAGAAAAAAGTTGTCAACAGCAAAGTTGTTCCAAATTTAATTTTGAGCAACTTTGTAGTTGATCATATCTTGCTACATGCTCTTCTACTAAAGGTAATTGGCCATAACAAAAAAAATACTCAAAATTGGTGATTTTCAACCGACTTTGATGATTTTTGGGACTAATTTTTCTTATAAAACGATGAAAAAAACCCACTGTTTTGTTTTTTCAAGAGAGATGAAAAAATTTGGAACAGTAAAAAATAAATTCTATATTTTTTTAAACATAACTTTACAATTTTTTTTCTGCTTCAAATCTTTTTTCTCAGAAACATTGAGTTTTGATGAACCATTAGTTAAGGCGGATTACTATTATTAAAATGACACAGTGTAAAAACACGATTTTTTTTGAAACGGTAAAAAAACTTATATTTTTCGGTTTCATAAATTTTGTCACCAAAATTATTTTTGTTTCTTTTCGATCAGACTTAGTTTTTTGGTTGAAAAAGTGTAGTTTCCAGAAAATATTTGTTGCTCAAGAAAAAGAGGTCCACCCTTTTGGACTCCGCCCATTTTCCTGGTTACCAAACGCATATATTTTGGAACTGTAGGAGGAGAAATCTTTTTCGGAAAAGAAAAAAATTTCAAGAAATATTTTTCAGATTTTTGCTGTGCTCAAAAAATAGTTATTAGAATTTTGAAATTGTTCTACCGTTTCAAAAGATGACGAAACCTGTCGATTTGTAGTTTTTGCCAGTAGATCATTCAGAAGCGCATGACTTGAAAACGGGTAGAGCTAGGAGAAAAGTTGTAAACTACAAACTTGTTCAACATTTAATTTTGAACAACTTTGCTGTTGACAACTTTTCTCTAGCTCCGCCCATTTTTGAGATATGCGCCTTTGAAGTGGGGGAGCTCAATAAGGTATGTCAGCATGTCAAAATAATTATCGCAAGGTCTTTTGTGAATTTAGGCATAAACGATTTGAAGCAACAAAAAAAATATTTTTTACGGTTTCATTTTTTCAAAAACGAGCATAGAAAATTTCATAAGCAGTAAACTGTGTGCTGCCCCCTGTAGGTTATAAAATATTCTAGAAGGGACCACCCCCTCCAGGCTCCGCCCTTTTATTTTTTCTTGATTCTCTGCCGTTTCCTTGATCACTAACGTCAAATGAGCCACGGTGGAAAAGTTTTTTTTACTGTTTCAAAATATCAAAGAACCTAACGATATTCGGTTTTTTGCAATCCGTGGGTCCTTAAAGGCGCATAACTCGGAAAGGGGCGGAGCTAGAAAAAAGTTATCAACTGCAAAGTTGCTCCAAATTTAATTTCAAACAACTTTCTAGTTAATCATTTTTTGGTACATGCTTTTCTAATAGAGGTTTTGAGAAAAAAACAAACAAAAAAAAAGTCGGGCCATTCTACAAATTTCTGAATTTTCAATGAAACTGCGATCACAGGACAACTGCTAAATTTTTTTGTGAACTTTGGCATAAAAAAAATGAAACAGTAAAAAAATTCATTTCACTGTTTTCAAAAAATTTATTTCGGTTACAAAAATATTTTTCACATTGAGTTTTGATGAAATATTGCCATTTTAATCCGGGTTTTCTCAATATTTTTTTTAGAAAAGATCTGAAAAAGTTTGAAATTAGTTTAGTGGTTCGAAATTGTTGCTCTCTAAAAATATTTTTTTCACTGTTTCAAAAATTTATATTTTTTCTGCACTTGGAAAAGGAAAATAATAACAGTTATTGCAAAATTTTTTTAATGTTTCAAAAAATTAAAAAACCTTCCGACTTATAGTTTTTGGCAATGGTTTTGTTTGCTCGTGTTGGAATAATTTAAAGGCGCATAGCTTAAAAAGGGGCGGAGCTAGAAAAAAGTTGTCAACAGCAAAGTTGTTTAGAATTAAATTTGAAACAAGTTTGTAGTTGACAGCTTTCTTCTAGCTCCTCCTCTTTTTGAGATATGCGCCTTTAAAGTTGGGATGCTCTTCCTCCTAGGGGAGCAGCGCCTTCTCTCATGGCACCCCAACTTTAAAGACGCATATCTCAAAGAGAGGTGGAGCTATAAAAAAGTTGTCAACAGAAAAGTTGATCCAAATTCAATTTTGAACAACTTTGTAGTTGATCATTTTTTGATAGGTGCCCTTCTAATAGAGGTTTTACAGCAAAAACTCAAAAATATATGGTTTTCTACCGATTTTTATGGTCTTTGGCCCATTTTTCCCCAATTTTCCTGATTTTCCTCATATTTTATCGATTTTCCCACGATTTTCACGGAAAAAAGTTTTTTCCGCACCATTTTTCCCCATTTTTTGGCATTTTTGCCAAAAGATAAGGAAATAATTGCGAAATATTGCCAATTGTTGTGTGAGAGACGCAGACAAGCGAGAGGTGTGGAAACTGTGGAGAATTAGAGAAAAGAAGGGGGAAAAGTATAAATAAATGAGGGTTTTAAGGTTTTTTGTGGGGAAAAATTTCGAAAAAAAAAATTTTTTTCGAAATTTTTTTCAACAAAAATTTTTTTTTCACTGTTTCAAAAAAAATTTTCTCAAATTTTTTTTTCGATTTTTTTCATTGGTTCTTCCTTCCAACTTCTCAATAAAATTGATAATTTTTTTCCAGAAATGACCACCACTCCCCAATTTTCCACCGAAATCGACCACCTATTGGACATGTTCACCCAGAAAAATCTGGTTTTTCAACCAGATTTCGAGAATTTGGACCCCAAAAAACATTATCAGTATTCGGAAGATGGACATGAAAATTGTGAGTTTTTGGGGGCAAAACCCCCGAAAAAGACCCAAAAAAGCGGAAAAACCGTCCAAAAACCATGAAAATCGGTCAAAAACCACCTATTTTCAGGTTTTGGCTCAAAACCTCTTTTAGAAGGGCACCCATCAAAAAATGATCAACTTCAAAGTTGCTTAAAATTGAATTTGAAGCAAGTTTGCAATTGACAACTTTTCTCTAGCTCCGCCCACTTTTGAGATATGAGCCTTTAAAGATGTAGCGCGCCAGGAGAGACGCAGAGGAGGAAGAGCACCCTAACTTTAAAAGCGCAGATCTCAAAAAGGGGCGGAGCTAGAAAAAAATTGTCAACTGCAAAGTTGCTTTAAATTTAATTTTGAACAACTTTGTAGTTAATCATTTTTTGATACTTGCCCTTCTAAAAGGGGTTTTTTAGCGAAAACTCAAAAATGACCAAATTTTGACCGATTTTGATGGATTTTGCACGGTTTTTCCCCGGTTTTGTCCTTTTTTTTTCAGAAATTGATATTTTTTTCGGGTTTTCCTGAAATTTGTTCTTCAAACTTCAGAAAAAAAACCATTTTCAGACCACCGCTCCACGGAATCCAGTAAAAAAGAGCTAATTTTAGGACAAAAATGGAGGAGAATTGACGAGGTAAGTTTAAAGGCGCATAACTCAAAAGTGGGCGGAGCTAGAAAAAAGTAGTCAACAGCAAAGTTGCTCAGAATTAAATTTTAAACAAGTACGCAGTTGACAACTTTTTTCTAGCTCCGCCCCTGCTCTTCTATTAGAGGTTTTTTTGCAAACAAATCTCAAATCAGCCCATTTTTGGCCGTTTTTTGCCGTTTTTTGCCCAATTTTCACCGTTTTTCTCGATTTTCCAGTTTTTCAGACTATTTCAGATCCAAAATCAAGTTTTTCACACAAAAACCAATTTCAGAATGGCTCCGCCAACCCAATCTACGAGAAAAACCACTCCCTCCTCCAAGACTATCTCAAAAACTACCGTAACCGAGGCATGGATTTTTTGGAGACCATAATTCTGGAAATCCTCAATAATGGCAGAGAAGAAACGGATGAAATTGAAAATCTTCCGGGATTACGGAAATTTTTCAAAAATTCCACTGAATCTGAGCAAGAGTTGATGGAGAAATTCCGGATTGTGGTGGAATTCGCGTTGAGGGCCGAGGATTTGTTGCCGGAGGTTAGTTTGGTCATTAATTGTTGAATTTAGGGAAAAATTCCGAACAAACCCGGAAAACCCGAGAAAAACCGTGAAAAAACGGTCCAAAAACCCACAAAATCGGTCAGACATGACCTTTTTTAGGGATTTTTGACCCATAACCTCTATTAGAAGGGCAGATAGCGAGAAATGATCAACTACGAAGTTGCTCAGAATAAAATTTGGAGCAACTTTACAGTTGAAAACTTTTTTCTAGCTCCGCCCACTTTTGAGATACGTGCCTTCAAAATTTTGCGAGACGCAAACAACGAGAGTACTCTAGCTTCTCTGCGTCTCTTCTTCACTTCAACGCGTTGTTTTTCCCCAAAAATGCTGTTTTGATGGTTTTTCTTTGATTTCAATGAAGATGGAAGAGACGCAGAGAAATAGGCACTCTCGCTGTCTGCGTCTCTCCAGGGCGGGCGCCTTCTCTCATGGGGCCCCAACTTTAAAGGCGCATATCTCAAAAGTGGGCGGAGCTAGAGAAAAAGTGTTAACTGGAAAGTTGCTCCAAATTTAATTTCAAACAACTTTATAGTTGGTCATTTTTTGATAGGTGCCCTTCTAATAGAGGATTTTGGGGAATACTCTAAAATTGGTACATTTTGACCGATTTTCATGGTTTTTGTGCGGTTATTCACCGCTTTTGACTGTTTCAACTAATAAAAACCGATTTTCAGCGTATATACCGCTTGGTGGATGACGTCATGTCGGCCAGTTTCTCCCAGGAGCAGTGCGCCTGTTTATTGGCCTGGATGTGGTTCGACACACGGAAAAATCGCAGTTTTTTCGAGTAAGTTTGAAAAATTTGGCCTAACTTTTCGAAAAATGGACTAACTTTTCAAAATATGGCCTAACTTTTTGAAATATGGCCTAACTTTTCAAAAAATCGCCAAATTTTCAGAATTCTCACCTCCACTCATCCGATTTCCATCGAAAAAATCAAATTCCTTCTCCACTTTTTCTCCGAAACGTGGATTCAAATGCCAAGGGGCGTGGTCTCATTTCTCAGAATAAAATCGGAGAATTTCATGGAAAATCAGTTTGAAAAACTGAAAAATTCGAAAAAATTATCGGAAATTTCGATTCGAAACGATTTGTTGATCGAGGAGACGGCCCTTTGTACTCAGGTGGATTTTGCCAATAAACATATTGGTGGAGGGGTGTTGAGGCTTGGTGGAGTGCAGGTAAGGGGATTTTTCAGAAAAAATTCAGAAAAATCCAGAAAAAAACTATAAAAAATGAGCCAAAAACCATAAAAATCGGTCGAAAATGACCTATTTTCGGCTATTTAGGCTCTAAACCCCTATTAGAAGGGCATGTAGCAAAAAATGATCAACTACAAAGTTGCTCAGAATTGAATTTCGAGCAACTTTGCAGTTGAAAACTTTTTTCTATCTCCGCCCCTTTTTGAGATATGCGCCTTCAAAGTTGACGTGCCACTAGCGCAGCGCGGCGAGGAGAGACGCAGAGAAACTAGAGTACTCTCGTTGTCTGCGTCTCGCAAAACTTCAAAGGCGCATATCTCAAAAAGGGGCGGAGCTAGAGAAAAGTTTTCAACTGCAAACTTGCTCAGAATTCAATGTCAAGCAACTTTGTAGTAGATCATTTTTTGAGAGGTCCCCTTGTAATAGAGGTTTTTGGGCGAAAACTCAAAAAATCAGTGATTTTTGACGGATTTTGATGGTTTTTGGACCGTTTTTCCCCGTTTTAGGCGGTTTTTTTTTCAATTTTCTTCCCAAGTTCAATTTTCGCTCTCAGGAAGAAATCAGGTTCTTGATGTGCCCCGAAATGATGGTCTCAATGCTGATTTGTGATAAAATGGAGCCGGATGAGGCGATTTCGATCGTTGGAGCACAAGTTTACAGCTCCTACACTGGATACTGTGAGTTTTTTCGAAAAGTTAGGCCATATTTTGAAAAGTTAGGCCATATTTCGAAAAGTTAGGCCATATTTCGAAAAGTTAGGCCACGGCCACCATTTTTGCTCATTTTTGGTCATTTTTAGTCGATTTTGACCGTTTTCAGTCGGATTTTTGCCCATTTTTCCCGATTTTCAGCCATTTTCAGCCAAAAAACCCCCAGTTTTTTCAGCCGGAAAACTAAAATGGCGTGAACTTCAACCGAAAGACGCCCTCCAAAACCAGTATCGCGACAAATTTCACCGAATTCAAACCGAGTGTCTAGCCATAAATGCCATCAAATTCTTTGGACATCCCTCTAGAAATTTGGGAACACAGCTCCAGGAGCAAAATATTCAGAAGGAATTGACGAAAGCTGCTGTTGGATTCGCGGCTCATGGCCCCGATTTCGATGGGGTACCCATTTTCAGTGGATGGTGGGGATGTGGAGCCTATAGTGGCAATAAACCGCTGAAATGTGAGTTGGAAAGGGCTGAAACCATACATGTCCAGGGCCGGGCCGGGTTTGATGTTTTTTAATCTTGAGGTGTTTTTTTTGACGAAAAAGAAGAACCCCCGTTTTTTTGGGGATGCCAGAAACACGATCCTTTAAAAGAGTTGACAAAATAATACTTTTAACCTTTTTTTCGAATTGAACCTGATATCGTGATTATATCGAGGATTTTTAAATCTTCCCGACGAACAATTCCTCAGATATGCTGACCTTGAAGAAACGCCGGATAAGCCACTACCGACGAGGACATTGGACCGCACCCGAATATTGAGATGG
>GL380234.1:0-24794 GCA_000143925.2 Caenorhabditis brenneri | reverse complement strand
CTCACATAGTTTCAAATTCTAGGCCACCAAGAAAAAAACTAGGCCACGGGTGCAAAAAAAGATCGGGCACGACTCGAAATTGCTCAAAATTGGCCTATCAACTTGATTTTCAGCTCATTTTAGCTGTTTTCAAACGAGCTTTTCGATTCTGGAACACCTAAGCCATCAGGAAAATTCTAGGCCACGACCCCCCGAAAAGTTAGGCCATCGAACTCAAAAAGGGCGTAACTCGCGTCAAAATTGACCTAGAAACTTGATTTTTGGCGCATTTTCACCGTCTTGGCCTAGGCTTTCCAGGTGATACTAGATTTGGATTCCTAGGCCACGTCCCCGAGAAAGTTAGGCCACCAATTTTCAATATGGCATAACTCGCGTCAAAATTGACCTTAAAACTTGATTTTCGGCGCATTTTCACTGTCTTGGCCCTAGCTTTTTACTGGTAGCAGATTTGGAATCCTAGGCCACGGCCCCCAAAAAAGTTAGGCCACCTCTTTTCTTGGTGTTTTTTTTTGAAAATTTCGATCAATTCCCACCTAAAATAACCCATTTACGGTCAAATTTGGCTCAAAAACCGTCATTTTTCGTCAATTTCCCCCATTTCCTACCTGATAAACGCTCTAGAATTCTTGAATTTGGCGACATCCTGATCAATCATCTTCTGAATTCCATCCGGTTTCACCAGCGTCTGCTCGGCATTCGTCGTCTCGAAAATCGATCGATCGGCGACGGGAACCTTGATTTGAACATTTGGGACGTCTTTGTACATCTTCTCCGCCCAATCATCCATCGACCATCCGTAGTGACGAAGAATGATTTCGACGGCGAGCAGATCGGCGAACGCGTCTCCAACCGTCTCGTTGATGACACGGGAGAAGAGAGCGAGGCGACGGAGAGCCAGGTTTTCGTGGGGGTGTCTGGAAAAAATGGGGAAAATTGGTATGAAATTCAAGTTTCTGGGGTGATTTTGGACAATTTTGAGTCATTTTGGAGCGATGACCTAACTTTCCGGGGCCGTGGCCTAGGTTTTTTTATGGTGGCCTAGTTTTTGGTATTAAATTATAGCTGATGTTAAGCTCATCAAAATGGTTCAAAAATAAAGTTCCTAGCTTAATTTTGAGCTGATTCACAGCATTTTGGAGTTTGGTGGCCTAACTTTCCGGGGGCCGTGGCCTAGAATTTTCAGAACAGCTTAGAAATGAATATCACTGAGAAGAATAGTTGAAGTGGTTCAAAATAAATTAAAAATCAAGTTTCCAGCTCAATTTTGAAGGGGAACACGAGACGCAGACGGCTAGACTTTCGAGCTTCTCTGCGTCTCTCACTCTCTCCCTTCCGGCATAACTTGCTTCAGAATCGAGCTAGAATCCTGATTTTTGAAGCATTCTAATCGTCTTGACCAGGGCTTTTAAAAGAAACTAAATTTGGGTTTCTAGGCCACGGCCCCGAAAAGTTAGGCCACCGAATTCCAACTCGGCTCAAAACCGAGCCAGAAACTTAATTTTTGGCCCATTTCGACCGTTTTGGTATAGGCGTTTCGTTTGTACGGATTTCTAGGCCACCAAGTAAAAAACTAGGCCACGGTCGTGAGAAGTTAGGTCACCAGACTTCAACTTGGCACAAAATCGGGCAAGAAACCTGGTTTTTGGCGCATCTTGACCGTTTTAACACAGACTTTTTTGCTGTATGAGTTTCTAGGCCACCAAGGAAAAACTAGGCCACGGCCGCAGAAAGTTAGGCCATCGAACCTTAACTTAGCTCAAAATAGAGCCAGAAACCTGGGTTTTAGCACATTCAGATCGTCTTGACCAGGGCTTTCAGAAAATACGGAATTCGGAATCCTAGGCCACGGTCGTGAAAAGTTAGGTCACCAGACTTCAATTTGGCTCAAAATCGGGCAAGAAACCTGGTTTTTAGCCCGTTCAGATCGCCTTGACCAGGGCATTCAGAAGATACCAGATTTGAAATCCTAGGTCACGGCCGCGAAAAGTCAGGCCACCAAAATTTGACTCGGCTCAAGATGGAGCTAGAAACCTGGTTTTAGCGCATTTTTTCCCGAACTTTCGCTGAAATCTTTTGAAAAATGCAGTTTTCCTCCGAACAAGGAAGTCCCCGGTCGCGACTGAGGCGCTGCAAAAACGAAAAGGGGGAGAGGCGGGGCCTGCAAATTTGCAGACGACCGCTGAAGAGACGCAGAGAAATTTTCTCCGACCGCTGAAGAGACGCAGAGAAATGTTCTCTGCGTCTCCTTCAGTGGTCGTCTGCAAAAGTGTAGGCCCCGCCCTTTTTACGACGCGAGCGACGCGCCCTTAGCAACCTCCTTGCCCCCGAATACGATACATTTTTCCCCCAGAAAACGCCCAATATTCACCTCCTGATAATGCTATCAAAATGAGCACTAAACACGACTGTCCCGTGTCCATTCGCCTCAAAATAGATGCCAACATCGAATTCCGACGCCTCCTCATGCAAATGTTTCACGCCCGTCTTCACAATCACCGATTTCAGTCCCAGGGTATCCTTAATGAATCTGGTGGAGGATCCGTTGGCATAGGCCGTCTGAACGATTCCCATATCGATGTTATAGGTGGGACGGGTCTCGTGATACGCTTTCAACTGCTCTTTTATATACATTGCATACAAACAGGCAATCTTATCCCCATCGAAAAGCTCCGCGGCTCCTGGCTCCGCCCCCGTTTTGGCTCTGAAATAGATGAGCCGATCGGCATCGCCGTCGAAAGTGGCACATTTCGGATCCTGATCCTCCGATTTGAAGCTTGTCGGCAGTTTTTGAGCGATTTTCACGAAATCCGCACCGCAAAGATGGTTCAGCGGGCCCGATTCGTTGCGAAACTCCACTTCAAGCAGCTCTTTTGGAATGTGTTGAAGGAGGTCACGGAAACGAGGCGCACCGACTCCATTGGCACAGTCGACAATCAGTTTTGGTTGGTAGCTGCAAGAAAATGGGGTTTTGAGGGGGAATAACTCAAAATTCAGAAAATTTAGTTAAAAAACACCTAAAATGGCCCGAATTCCAGAAAAATTGAGAAAAAACTGCTGAAGTTTTTTTTTTCCAAGTGAGATCGGACCAAAAACAGCAAATTTAGCTCAAAATTGGGCAAAAAAAAATGAATTTTTGGAGTGGTGGCCTAACTTTCCAATTTCGTGGCCTAGGAACCCCCACATGGTCTAACTTTTGATACCACCTGATAACTGAGGTCAATAGAATCGAAATAGTTTACAAACCAAATTTCTAGCTCATTTTTGAGCAAAGTTATGGTGGTTTGACGTTCAATGACCTAACTTTTCGTGGCCCTGGCCTAGGTTTTTCACTGTGGCCTAGCCATTGACACCGGATTAGAAAGGAGAGTAAGACGGTCAAAACGAGTCAAAATCTCGGTTTTTAGCTCAATTTTGAGCAAAGTTATGACTTTTTGGTGTTTGGTGGCCTAACTTTTCGCGGCCGTGGCCTAGAAATCCAATTTTGGTCTCATGCGAAAACCTAGGCTAAGAAAATCATAACGGTCAAGGAGTCAAGTTTCTATCTCAATTTCGAAGCGAGTTATGCCGTTTTGAAAAATTTGGAGATCAGAGAGTGAGAGACACAGAAAAGCTCGAGTGTCTAGCCTTCTGCGTCTCTTCTTCTTTTTTCAAATGGCATAACTCGCTTCAAAATTGAGCTAGAAACTTGCGTTTTGGCACATTTTGACCGTCTGGTTCTGTTCTTCCAGTTATTACTAAAAGCTAGGCCACCGCCGCAAAACCTAGGCCACGGCCATGGAAAGTTAGGCCGCGGCAATTCCGGGCCAGAACAGTCAGTTTGAGGTCGATTTTCCTCGATTTCAGCTTGTTTTTCACCGATTTTAGTCGGATTGAGGTCATTTTCGGACGTTTTGAGCAGAATTGTACTGTTTTTGGTCATTCTCAGCCGAATTTTCGTAATTCTAATTACCTAGACCCCTCCGGCTCGACAGTAATCTCATGCAACTCCTTGAACGCATCAGAAATCGCCTTATAATACCCCTGGACAGTGGGTTCGGCAAACTGCGGGAAATTGTACGATTTGACGATATAATGAAGAATCGGTGTGGACACTTCGCCGATATTCTCAAAATTAACGTTGAAAACGGCGGCACCGGCACGGGCGGCCTCCATCAAATGGGGTCCGGATGTCCGGATGTCCATTCCGCAAACCACTCGAGCGTTGTGGGTATTTCCAGTGGCGATGAACGAATTCTCGATTTGAGACATTTGACGTTCGAGAGAACGGACCGCTGCGGCGAGATTCGCGTCCGTCGCGTTGACAATGTCGGTGGCGTATATCTGGAAGAGAAATATTGGTGGAACATGGCTTAAAATCGTTAAAAGCGCCTAATGAGAATGGAAAAAAATACTGAGAACATTGGCTTAACTAAAAACCCAGGAAAAAACATGTTTTGTAAGTGGTGGCTCAACTTCTCGTCTTCGTGGCCTAGGAAGTCACAGATGGCCTCACTTTTGATACCACCCCACCTAGAGGTCAAGACGATAAAAATGGCATAAACCTAGTTTTCTAGATTATCTTGAGCACTGTCATGGTGGTTTGAGGTTCCATGGACTAACTTTTGGGTCTCGTGGCCTAGAAATCCAAATTCGGTACTGAAAGGGAGCCTTAATAAAATTGGTGGAAAATGACCCAAAATTGTTAGAAACGCCCTAATTTAGCCTAAAAACAAGTGGAAATGGAAAAAAAAGCAAACGAAATTGACCTAATTTTTCACTATTTGAAAAGTTAGGCCACGATCCTATTTTAGAATTTTTCGTCGATTTTTCGTCGATTTTACCCGGTTTTAGGCGGTTTTTAGCAGTTTTTAGTCATTTTCAGATCAAAAATTGCCGGTTTCAGAAATTTCCAGTGAAAAAACGATAATTTTTTTGACTGTTGGAGGACAGGTCTATAGCCCCTATACAATTTATTCTGAGTTTATTTTGGGAAACTCAGGCCATATTTTGAAAAGTTAGGCCTTATTTTGGAGAGTTTGAACTGAATTAGGTCTTTTTAGCGGGAAAAATGCTATTTTCAGTGCCAAAATGCATAAATTCCGGTAAAAAATTTTAATGAACGCCCGTCAAGCAACAGGATACTAAACTAAAATTGATGTTGTCGAATATTTTTGAAACCGCATTTTTTGAGAGAAAATACTAGAATTTTTGGGGTCAAAGGGGCTGAAAAATGTCAAAATCATTAATTTCGTTGGGAAAATGTCGATTTTCGGTGGAATTTGACAATTTTTTGGTGGAAATTGGTCATTTTTAAGCATATTGCTCCCAATATTGCTCCCAAGTCGCTATTTTTGGTTTCAGACAATCAAGGCTCAAAATATACTGTTCTTGGCCGGTTTTACCTCACTAGTAGCTATTTCCTGTAAAAATTGGGCATTTTTCGCCATATTTGGCTCTAGAAACGCATTTTTTCATCTGAAAACTGCTATTTTCGGTCAAAATTGGAGATTTTTCGCTATTTTTGAACCTAAAACTACCATTTTCCACCTAAAATTCGATTTTCTCACCTCCCACACAACATTGAGCATATCTCCGGATGGATCGACCAACTTGACACCATTATCCTCTTCCGGATTATGCGACGCCGTAATCATCACTCCGATCGTCGAATTGAGTTGACGAGCACGGAGAGACGCCACGTAGGCACATCGAAACACCAGAAACGATAGTTTCTCGGCACGGAAACGGAATCCAGCGGTTCCTGAAGATAGAATTTTGTATTTTGGGGAAAAATGGTCCAAACCCGGTCAAAAATAGCTGAAAATGACCCGATTTCGGTTAAAAATGTAGAGAAAATGGTTAGGAATTGGCAAAAAATTCAATTTTTTGAAATGAAATATTCCAAAACAGCAAAAACCTGAATTTTTGCTGTGAGAGGTACATTTTTGGGTTCCAGATCGAAAAATGCAGTTTTTCAGTCAAAAAACTTCATTTTCGAGATCAAATTGAGGTATTTAACCGAATTTTTCTCAATTTTTGCTAAATATGGGCTATTTTTCAAAAAAGCGACCTAAAAATGCAACAATTCGGAAAAATTCTCAGTAATACGATTTTTAGTGATTTTTCTCGAAAACCAGGGAATGTTGGCGTTTTTCTGCCCAACTTTCGTGGCTTTTTCGATCATTTTGAGCTATTTTTCAGTGAATTTCGTTCAATTTATGGAAAAATCCGTTGGAAACAAGGCGAAACCTACAAAACCGAGTTTTCCATGAAGAAACGCAAAAACTGCGACTAGAAAAGGCAAAATCGGGATTTTCAAGCTTTTTTTGACGAATTTGAGCTGTTTTGCGGTTATTTTTGGCAAAAATTTACCAGAAATGACAAAAATCGAAAAAATCGCGGTTTTGAGCGAAAATTTTAAGAATCACGGCTCCTAAGCAGGAAATCTAGTTTCCCCACGTCTTTCCGATCATTTTAATCTATTTTTCAGCCATTTTCAACCAAAATTCATTATTTTTCGAGAAAAACTGAGAAAAATCCAATTTTCCTTCTAAAAAATCGAATTTCTTTCAATTTTCACAGATTTTCATCATTTTCAACGAGTTTTCTTCGATTTCTCTCACCATATGAGAATTTCTCCTCATCGGGAATCGGAAACGACTCGCCAGTGTGTGTGGTGTTGACGGCGCGGGTGTACTGCTCGGGAACGACGAATTCGGACATTACTGCAAGCCAAAACAGAGTTTTCCACTAATTTTAGGCCCAAAATTGACGAAAAATGAGCCAAAACTCGAGAAAAACGGTGAAAAATAGGCAAAAATCGACGAGAAGTGAAGGAAATTGGGAGAAAATCGTGTGGATTTACGGGCTAAACCGCATGAAGACGCGGGATATCGGAGTGTCGTTGTCAGGGAGAAAAGAGAAAAAAGAGCGAAATTGAACAAAAAGAGTGTTGAACACGTGAAAAAGGAAGAAAAAGGGCGTCGAAACGTAAAAATAATGATAAAAATACACTGATAGCACTGTTTTATTATCAATTCGTACAAAAAATGAATGAAAAATCAGCAAGAATGACAAAAAAAGGAAAAAAAGTAATGAACTGAAAAATGACGCTGTTTCTCTGTCAGCTGTGTTGCTTTTCTGATCGAGGAATTGATAAGAAAAGGGCGGGCACAGAGATCAAACGTGTAGATCAAAAAAATATTTTATTTTTAGAAAAATGATTTGTAAAGTGTCCGGGAAAAAATGAGGAATTTCACTGGTAAAAATGATTAAATGTTGCGTTTTTCAGATTCTTCGAGTTTTTTTTTTCACAAAATGCGAGGAAATCGCTGGAAAATGTCGTTGAGAGCGATGGAAACCCGCTGAAAAACAGGATAAAGAGAGGAGACTGTAGCTTTAAAGGCGCATGCCTTTTGTAGGGCATTGGGTCTCTACACGAATTTGTTTTTTTTTTTTGGTTTTTTGTAGAACATGGAATTTTCTGACTATTTTTACAGTGGTATATTGTCAGAAAAAGCAAAACGTTAGGAAAATGTTGCCGATTAAAATTATTTTGGCAAAACAATTCAGAAAATCATCAAAACTTCAGGAAAAACTTTTTACTTAAGGCTACTGTAGGTTTAAAGGCGCACACTTCTTTCGCACACGGTTTTCAGAATTTCAGCTCATTTTCCGCATTTTTCTCCACATTTTTCCGTCGCAAAAATGTGAAAAATGTGCTTTTATTAATATTTCCCGTCAAAAGAATATTATTGTGGCGGGGAAAAAAAGGAGAAAAATACAATTTGAGACGGCAGCAGCAGGGGAGAAGGCTACAAATAAATGGCTCAATTTTCATTTTGTTTTCCCTAAGGAGAAGGGTGTTTAATAAGGATAATTATTTTCATGGGCGGCTCATTAAGCGGGGAAAGTGAAAAAGGAGATAACTCGCGGCGAGACCCTGATAGAAAAAAAACTACAGTATCTCGGTTGATTTTGGTCTTACCGCGATGAAATTGATGGCAATCGGTTCAGTAAAACGAGACGGTTCGAATGAGTATAATCATGGATGGGTTCCAAAAAATAATGAACTCTGGGTCTCACCACGAAAACCTGAAAACAACTGTACCTCGCTTAATTTTGACCCTACCGCAAATGGTACCGTTCGAATCAGCAATTTAAGACGGTTCGTATGAGTATGATCATGAAAGGAGTTTGATAAAAAAAATTTTGTTGATATTTTGGGTCCCACCGCGAAAATCAAAAAATTTACTGTTTCAAAAAAATTTTGTGTTTTTTCATTTTCAAACTATTTATTGATTCATTAAAAAAAATTTTCAGAAAAGTATACGAACTGAAAAAAAAATTACAAAGTGAGAATTTTTTTTTGCAAAAAAAAAAATTAAAATTTTTCACTGCCGAAGGTCTGCCTTTCTCTTGAATTTGCTTTTACGATGGTTGTTACGCATGTGTTGTACCAAATCGCCGGTTAGTCTGTAACAAAACAAAATTTGAAAAAAAAAATTCCCGCCAAAAATTTTCAAAAAAAATTTTTTTTTCTACAGTACCCCTCCCCCTACCGTACCTAAACACACTGCCACACACCGCACAACAGTTCTCATTGACCAGCTGACTTCCCAACGCGGTGGCCACCAAAGGATTGTTCATGGTGGGCGGGGCCAAGGGCCCGGCCCCCAAACTTTTCGAATTTTTTGAATTTCCCGCCATAAACGAAGGGTTTGGCGCCAAAATTGGAGAATTCTGGGGAATTTGTGGTGGTGGAGCAGCCACGGACACCATTGAGAGGAATTGGCGGCGCGCCAATTCCTGTTGCTGGAGGCGGAGCATCAGAGGGGCCAGTTGGAGGTAGTTCTGGAAAAAAATTGGTGAAAAATTGGGAAAAAAGCGGAAAATCCAGAAAAATAAACCAAAAATCAGGTTTCTAGAGTGATTTTGAGCAAAGTTAAGCTGTTTTGAATGTTGGTGACCTAACTTTTCACGGCCGTGGCCTAGAAAATTCACTGATATTCTACGAAGTTCAACGACCTTGGAATTCATTTTAGAACGATCAAAATGCGCGGGAAACCAGATTTCTAGCTCAATTTCGAAGCGAGTTATGCCATTTTGAAGTTTGGTGGCCTAACTTTTCACGGCCGTGGCCTAGGTTTCTTACTGTTAGCCTAGAAAAATGAACGACCTCTAAAGTCATTTCAAGACAATCAAAATGCGCAAGAAACCAGGCTCCTAGCTCAATTTTCAGCTGAGTTATGAGGTTTTGAAGTTTGGTGGCCTAACTTTTCGGGGACGTGGCCTAGGTTTTTTACTGATGGCCTAGAAGAAAACATAATCTGAAAGCCCATTACAAATCAGTCAAACTGGCGCAAAAACCAAGTTTCTAGCTCAATTTTGAAGCGAGTTATACACTTTTCAACATTTTGGAGTTGAGAGAGTGAGAGACACAGAGAAGCGAGAGTGTCTAGCCGTCTGCGTCCTTCAACATTGCATAACTCGGCTCAAAATTAACCTAGAAACTTGGTTTCTTGACCATTTTTATCGTCTTGGCCTAGGCTTTCGGGTGTTACCAAATTTGGGTTTCTAGGCCACGGCCCCGAAAAGTTAGGCCACCAAACTCCAACTCGGCTCAAACATGAGCTAGAAACCTGGTTTTTTAAGCATTCTGACCGTCGTAATCTCCTTTTTTGAATGGTAACAAAAACCAGGTCACAATTGAGAAAGCTAGGCCACGGCCTCGGAAGTTAGGCCACCAAATTTCAAAATTGCTCACAGTACCCCTAGAAACTTGGTTTTTGGATCATTTTTTCTAATTTTTTTATGGATTTTCATCAGAAAACCCAAAAATTTACCTGGAAAACCTCGGGAAACTGGAATTGTTGATGATTCTTAGAGGTACAATCCAATGGTTTCTCATCATTGGATGATTCCTCATCCTGCGTCTGCGCCTCCTCCTCTTCCTCCTGATTTTCAGATGACAATTCTGAAACCGCCGGGTTCCAGATGCGGAATTTTTTGGGAATTGGACCGCCGTCTGTCATTCTTTTTTTTTTGGTGAGTGCGGGGAGTGTAGGACCTGGAAAATTCGATTTTTTGGAGGAAGAAAACGGGGAAGACCAGAGAAAAATGAACCGAAGGAAACGAAAACGGAATTTGAAACAGTAAGAAAAAATTACAGATTACAAAAATATGGAAAGAAGTCTGAAAATGTTGAAAGTGAGCAGAAAATTGGGAAATTTTGAGTGTCAGTTCCGGATTAGGAAAAATGCGGGAAAATTTTTTTTTGAATTTTTTTAGAAGCAGAAAAAAAATTTCAGTGTGTATACATTTTTTTTCAAAAATTTCATAACAGTTGGATAAGTTTTTGGTGGCGGAGATGAGATACAAAAGCACCGGAACGAAAAAGAAACTTTTTGTTTTGAAAAATTTTTGAAACAGTAAAAAACTTTTTTTTCAAGTTTTTCCGTGAAACATCAGCCCTAGAAACTGCAAAAAGCCAAAAATTTGTCAAATTTTTCCGAACATTTTTTTTCGGAACATCTTCTTAAATTTTTTTAGGATGCATACAAGATAATTTGACCAGAAACTGGAAAAAAATACCAAGGGAGTCTTGACTGAATTATTCAGCAAATGCTTGAATTGAAGCAGCAAAAAGGCGGTCGAGTTTTTTTCGAGTTTTTTTGAAACGGAAAAAAATTTCTAGATTTTCCGCCTGTAGGCCGGAAAATTTAAGGCAATTTGATGAAACTAACGCAAAAATGGTTGGAGACTAAGAAAGCTGAATGGAAATTGGAAATGGGGATGCCGGATTGAAAGAAATGCAGAAATGTTTTGAAAATAATTTTTTTTGAAACAGAAAAATTTCGGAGAAGCTCAATTTTTTGGTGGCAAAAGCAAAAAATGTTGGGAAACGGTGAAAAAAACGTCAATTTTTTTTCGGAAAAGTTTTGAAACAGTAAAAAAAATTTCCAATTTCGACGAGGAATCGCGAATAATTGGCTTTTTTCAGGTGAAAACTGTAAGAGCGATGGCGTTTTTGTCTCTAGAATTCTCTGATTTTTGCTACAATAAGACGCAAAGCTGGTTTTTTTTTGGGAAAAATTGGATTTTCGACTCAAAGGGGGCGTGACTTGCTGAAAAAGGGGCGGAACCAAAAACTAAAAGTGACAGAGTGTTCAGGGGGTCTTATATACTCATTGTAACGAGAATCAGAGAATTCTAGAAACAATGCCTCGTAAAACGACTGGCACGATTATATCAACAAAAAGAATTTCTAGAATTTTTGTTTCAATTTTTTCGAAACAGTGAAAAATATTTTAGGTGGTGTTAAAAATCGGAAATTTCTGGAAATTTTAAGTTTTCAGTGGAAAATTTGAGAAATACGCTGAGATGTTTAAAATAGCGAAAAATTGCTGAAATTTTTCTTCCGAATTTTTTTTGGAACAGTTAAAAATTTCCAGTTGTATAGAAGCGTAATTGAGGGAAAAAATTTTAGGTAAAAACTTTTTTTATCCAAATATTAAAAATGAATCATCCAAAAAATCCAGTCAACTAGCGAAGAATTTAATGAAACAGCAAAAAACTTGATTTTCAGCAAATTTTTACTTAAGCTAGATTTTTGGGATGACAATTTGGATTAGTCCAGGAACTATGATGAAGATCAGTCATTGAGCAGGAGTGAGAACACATTTTTAACCAAATTAATTTAGAAACAGTAAAAATACCTTGAATAGGAAAGAAAAGGGCATTTTGACCAGAAACTGGTAAATGTAGAAATCTCAAACGCATGGAAATATAAACGAGGCATCAACCAGATGTATTAACAATGAAAAATGTCAAAAAATTTGACTAAATTTTTTGAAACAGTAAAAAAAAATGTTTGGTTGCCAGAACAATAAATGATGAGAAACGGAAACAAACCTGGTATCATTGGAACGAAAAAAAAAATTGTTTTTTCGAAAAATTTTTTGAAACAGTGGAAAAAATAACTTTCGGGCTGTATAAAAACTGAAATTTTTTTTTTGGAAAACATAGAGGAACGACGTATGGATAGGGGGCGCAATGAAGAGGGGGAGGGGCGTCGAAAAAATTCAGCCTGACGGTCTGCGGCACCTTTGAGCCTGTTCAGCGCTCCGAAGGGGGCCGAAACTGGGCTCGAAAACACATGTACGTACGTAACTTTTCACGTAGAATCCGATGGTAAAGTCAGATTTTTTATAAAACCTACGGTTCAGGAGATAAAGACGAGAAAATGGCGAAAAATTGGGGTCTCTAGTAGAAAAACTCCATTTTTACCCCGAAGGAGGGAAAACTCGCAAGGTTTTTTTGCTGTTTCTGTTAGTTCCTGATATGTAGGAATGGTTTTTGTCAAAAAATAAAAAATCCTTAGTCCGCATTTTTTTCTAGATCGAGCCAAACTTCAAGTGAAAATAGGAAAAAATTTTCAGTGATGACCATAGGTTTATATTTTTGATTTCGATCAAGGAACACTCCCAGACTATAGGTAAAAAATATTAGAAACTTTGAAGTAGTTTGAAGTACTTTTTTACTTTTCCAAACAAGCGATGATCGGTTGGAAATCTAGTTTTTCGAAGATTTAGGTATGATGCAGTGAAAACTCGCCGTTTTTTATTACAGAATCGGATTCTACAGCAAATTTGCAACAATTTCCTTATAAAAAATCAAAAATCCTTAGTCCGCAAAAAAAGTTATTTCCGTCTGAAATTGCAGTTTTGGCACTCGAAATGCCTGACGAAGCCGGCCGACACCCCACCAATATAAAGGCCCTCGGGCGTCGGCCGCCTTTCGCATGCGTGGAGAAGTGGGGTACACAGTTGCCAGTCGATCTGGAGGCGCGAGTTCAACTCCCCTCGCTGGCTCTCCCTCTCTTTTTCATTGCCGCCGGCAACACGCCGGCGGAATTTTCAGTAGTAATCGGCGCATCGAAAAATGACAATAACTCAGCTGGTAGTGAATATTTTTCCGTAAAATTTTTTGGGCGTACATATATTTACATTTGGAACATGTACATATACAACTCTCATCGAATAATTAAGTTTGAAAATTATGTTGTGGTGCCTACGTATGGAAGTAGCAGAAAAGTTTTCTAGTTTTTTCAAACTTTTTTCGAAACAGAAAAAAAATTCCACATTGTATCTCTACTATTAGGGTGAAAAGAAAGTTTCCGCAAATCGGGGATTTTTTGCAGTAGAACAGTTTTTTGAATCTAGTTTTTTTTTGATAGGTACCTATCAGCTAGGGATTACCACCGCCAAAATCTCATCAGTATTGGTCACCTGCTTCAAAAGATACAGTTAGTTATGAGGGTCTTGGTCGGACCCTGTTTTTCGGAAAAGCAATGTTCCCAACCAGTTTTTCTCAATTTTTTAAATCAAAAATACTTATATGAGTATGTGTACTACACCTTCAAAAAATCATGACCAGATATCCACTCTCTGTCCTTTTAGAGAAAATTCAAAAATGGCTTGAAATTTCGACCAAAAATTGAAAATCCGTTAATTTCGATTTTTTCATCAAACTTTCTTTCGAAACTTTTTAGGCCCTCCTCGTGTGCAAACAATCGGCACTGTTTCAATTTTTAGCTCCTCGATTAAAGATCTCAGAACAGCCTAAAGTTGGGAGGTCTAAAATATGAATTTCGGCGGAGAGTGGACATTCGGTCATGATTTTTTGAAGGTGTAGTACACATACTCATATGAGTATTTCTGATTAAAAAAATTGAGAAAAACTGGTTGGGAACATTGCTTTTCCGAAAAACAGGGTCAAACCAAGACCCTCATAACTAACTGTATCTTTTGAAGCAGGTGACCAATACTGATGAGATTTTGGTGGTAGTCATGCCTAGCTGGTAGGTACCTATCAAGAAAAAAACCAGATTCAAAAAACTGTTCTACTGCAAAAAATCCCCGATTTGCGGAAACTTTCTTTTCACCCTAATATATACTAAAGGAATAGCTATGTGTGTCTGTGTGTGTGTCTGTCCAGCACTTATCACTGAATAACTTTTATACCCCTCGACCGTTTCCTATCATATTTGGCATGTAGTCATGGGTCACCGAGCGCTTCAATTCTGTGAAGTTTGGAGCACGGGTTACTGTAGGATTACGGTAGCTACAGTAATCATATAACTCAACAATAGTTAGAAAACGGGTTCAAAGTGCTCAGAATTGTTCCACTTTTCGCATGTACTACCTAAGGGACCCCAATAGTACACCAACAAAAAATGGTGGAGATTACTGTAGGATTACGGTAGTTACAGTACTCCGAAAACTCAACTGGCAAGCATCCATCCAGGATAATCTTCCAGAACATTCGCCTTCTTTCCAGAAACTTCTAGAAACTTCCAGAAACGTCAAAACATCTGATTATTTTGGCGGGAATTCAAATTTTCAATATTTTTGGCGGGAATTCAAATTAGAAACATTTTTGGAACAGAAAGGAGGCTTAGGGTGCATCACTGCCCGATGATCAAAAATGAGTTTAAGCGTGGCAAATTAACCCCCCATTGAGGAGCGCAGCGACGAACAAAAAGGAGGTGAGCCGCCGTAGGCGGCGCCACCGACTGGTAGAGGCCTAAAAGCGAAATTCAGGGAAAACACGGACGAAATTTTCTTTTCCAAGATACTAAAAATCAGAAAAAATCATCTGAAATTCGTGCACTGAGCAATGATTTTTTTCTGAAACAATAAAAAAATATTCCGGAAACACCCGCAAAATAAATGGACTAGCCATGAGAAGCGGAAATGTTTTACCGAGATTTTTTGAAACAGTAGAAAAATTTTTTTGTGGTCTAGAAAAAATGAAAAAAAAAACTCACTGAAAAAAATTGTTCGAAATGTTTTTCGAATTTTTCTTAAAACAGTAAACATTTTTTTTGGGGTATTGTATACAGGTCGAAAAGTTAGAAAATGGCGCGAATAGAGAACAAGAAAAGAGACAACAAACTAAACAAGTGACGAAAACAAATTTTTGAGATGTTTTCTTGAAACAGAAAAAAATTACTTCTCGGGTTCTATACAGGGGTGAAATAATGAAAAATTGGGGAGGACAGAGAAAAAACACGCGCAATAAGAACAGGTTCCGATCGAGCGAATAAAGAAGGAGATAATAATTTTTTTCTCGAAAATTTTTGAAACAGTAAAAAAAATTTTTTTGAAGTTTTTTTTTTCGTAAAAAATCAGAAAATGCGGCCTAAAAAAATGTAACCAGCCAACAAAAATCCAATTTTTTTTCAAAAACAAAACTCAAGGGTGTATACTGATTTGGAAAATTAATTCTAATGAAATTTTGGGCTATTATGGTCAAAAGCAACGCACTTTCTATGAACTTTTTTTTAGAGATTTTCTGAAACAGTAAAAAAAATTTTTTTGAGTGCACACAGCTCAACAGTGTGGAAAAAACTATATAAAAATCGGGGATTCCGGAAAATCTCAAAGTTTTTCACAGCTGTATGAGCACACATATATTGAAAAATATTCATCAATATTTGAAACAGCAAAAAAAAATCCGGAGTGTAAATTAGTCTCGAAATTCGAATATATATTCCAAGCATGGATTGAACAATGGGATACAAAAAGTTTTTTCTAACTCTTTTTGAAACAGTAAAAAAAAACATTTTTGGGGTGTTGTTCGCTGGAAATTTTTCTTAATTTTCTGAAATCTGCTTTTACAGAATCAGGTAAATTGATCGAATTAAACTGATAGGAAAACTTTCACTTTAAAAAAATTTTGAAACAGTAAAATAATTTTCCAGGGTGTATACAGACCGGTGAATTTACCAGTAAGCTAAATCCATGCGACTCAAAGTGAAAGTAACTTACTTTCTGTAAACATTTCCTTCGAATTTTTTCGGAACAGTAAAAAATATCTTTACTGTTTCCAGATAAATTTTCAAAAAATTAAGAACATTTTTTCCAGACTACCTATGTCCCATGACTATTTTTACCAAAATAATGTGCATAAAGCCTTGTGACTAAACTCCAAGTGACTTATTTCCAGTGAACTTTTCTCACGAATTTTTTTGGAAACAGTGAAAGTTTTTTTTTCGTTTCCAAAAAAAATTATTTGATGAACATTTTTTCACACTCTTGGCCTGTTACCATGTTTTATGGAATATTTTTACAGATTGTACACAGGTCCGAAAAAAAAAGAGAAATCGTGGATAGAAGAGGAAAACCATTCAGGAACTAAGCACATCCTACAAAGAATAAAAAAATGTACAAAGTTTTTTTTTCCAAATTTTTTTCGAAACAGTAAAGGTCCTAGGTAAACTTCCATATCATTTTGAATTTTTTTTTCTAAAAAATTAGGTTCAATGAAAATTAAGAAAATATCAGATTTCAGTGAGAAAAATTTTAGTTAGAAATTTTTTGAATCAGTAAAAAATATTTTTCGAGGTGTATATACTTTTCAGAAAATTTCAAACAACTCGAAACTGGACTGTAAACAAATTCAAGTCAAAATCTTTTTTAGATTAGAATTTTTTGGAACAGTGGAAAAAATCAAAAAACACCCTAAATGATTCAAGAATCAACAGAATGACACATGAAACAGTGAAAAAAATTTACTGTTTCCGAAAATTTTTTTCTAAAATTGAGCCATTTTTCCACAGTCTCAGGCTCACAACTATTCAAAAAATTCTCAACAAAACAAAATTCTCACCCACAGTACCCTCTCCAGATTGCTGCCCTACCAGCCGGGTGACCGGCTGGTAGCAATAAAATGGATCTGGTGAGGGGTAAATGTGGCTGTTGAAGACCAAGGAAATATTCAAATGAACGCAGTTCATTTGCATATAACGTTGAGATACCCAACCACCACCGCCCTATTTTTCCGTCTTTTTCTCAAGTCTATCTTCAGGAACTACAGTAATCCCAAATATGGGAAATGGGCGGAGCCAGGGCTCCGCCCATTATTTTTTTGAGTTTTTTCAGGTTGAATGAAGAACGGATATTTAACAGATTTAGTGGAATAGAAAAAAATTTGAATCGATTATTCACTGTTTCAAAAATATCAAGAACAGAAAAATTGAATCAGTAATCTCCATTATGTTAGTTGATGAGGATAAAAAAATCAACCTGAAATGCCCCGTTTTTGGCCAAAATCTGTCAAAATGGCCTATTTTGAACTCTAGTTCAACTTCAAAGGAGCATATTTTAAAAGTGGGCGGAGCTAAAGAAAAGTTGTCAACTACAAATTTGCTCAGTATCAAATTTGTAGCAAGTTTGTAGTTGACAACTATTTTCTAGCTCCGCCTACTTTTGCGATATGCGCCTTTAAAGTTATGGTGACCATAGGAGGCTGGGGGTGAGGGCAGCTACCATCCAAATTTTAAAGGCGCATATCTCAAAAGTGGGCGGAGCTAAAAAAAAAGTTTTCAACTACAAACTAGCTCCTAATTCAATACTGAGCAACATTTCTGTAGCTCCGCCCCTTTCTGAGATTTGCCCGATTTTTTTTTTCGAAAATTAAATTATTAGAGCCCAAAATCGTCTTTTTACTTGAAATTTGAAAGATTCTGATAGCGACAGAACATCGAAAAATCGAATGAAAATATGAAATATGGAAGAATTTTTTGAAACTGTAAAAAATTCTGAATTAGATGGAAAAGTATTTTTTTTTCTGCTGTTTCAAAATTCTATCCAAGAAAATAATATTGGCTCAAAAATTCAATAGACATACGATCTATTTTCTTATCACTCAAAATACCTATGAACCCACAAAATGCTAGTAGAAAAAGAATTAGGTTTTTTGAAAAAAAGTTTTCCTACTGTTTCAGTCAGAATTTGCCTTTATCTACAGCACAAAGAAACATCCGATTCTGCGATTACTTGGTTTTTTTTTACTTGAAATAGTATATTTTTTTTACTGTTTCAACTCAAGTTTCTAGTAGAATCGATTAGGTTTTCAGATGATTGAACTAGAAAAGTGTATATTTGAAGCAGAAAAATATTTAATGTTTCAAAGAAAAAATTTCTAAAAAATAACATTTTAAAAAATCTTGTTACAATGCCATCTTGTTGGTTTTCCGAAAGGTTTTTACTGTTTCATCAAAGTGCTGGGAGAAAAAACGACTTATCAATAAGCCTCAGGAGCCGTATTACACAAAAAGTTTTATTGAAACAGTGAAAATTTTTTTTTTGGAAATCGATGTCCCGGGAAATATCGTGAGAAGATAGGATAAATAGAAACGGATTTTCATAACATGATAAGTTTTCAATTTTTTTAAAACTATTTTAATCAGAATTTGGTTTTATACACAGCAAGAAATCACATACCGTCTTTTATTATGGGGAAAATGTTTTTTTGAAACTGAAAAGTTTTTTTGGTTTGAAAATCTAATTTTTTTACTGTTTCAAAATTTTCTATTGAAAGTTTGGAATTTTAGATATAACCGATGAGATAGCAACTTTATAACGTATTTGGCAACAAAAAAAAATTTCGATATCAACTTGTTTTTTTCCAAAACAGTAACTTTTTACAGTTTCGAAAATTTTCCCATGAAAAATTGGATTTTGGAAAAAAACTATTACCCCGCTGATTGCAACGATCTTTTTTGCTGTTTCAAAAGTTTTCAGAAAAATCCGTGTCTCGGAAAATATCGTTAGTAACAAAGATCTATAAACGGTTTTTGATTGAAAAATATCAAAAATCTGTTATTAGGTTGTTCCATAAGTCTTTGACACCCTCTCATTTTTGTCAGTGCTCAAAATCTCTGGAGTCCTACAAGAGCGGAATCTCCCAACTTCCAATGCACTGGCAAAAGGTCATCGACTCTGATGGTGAATAGATTAATCATTGAAAATTGTTCCCTTTGAACAAAAATATTTTCGAAAAATTGAGGAGTGTCAAAGACTTATGGAACAACCTAATATTATCGAAGCAGTAATATTTTACAGTTTCAAAAAAGTCAGAAAACAAAAACGAAAACTTGAGAAGTCGTTTTACTTCTTTTACTTCAAAACCGATTATTCATGAAGTCAATCACAAAGAAAAGTTTTTTTGATTTGAACCTGTAATTTTCTTACTGTTCCAAAAATTTCCCCATGAAAAATTCAATTTTTGAAAAACCATCGAATGACAAGAACAGAAATTTGTTTAGAATTTTTCTTACTGTTTCAAAAAATTATTTGAACAAAAAATTATTTTTTGATTCAGTGAACGAAATGCTATCTTGTAACGATCCGGGCCGGGCTCTGCCATGAATTTCCAAGAGCCGGCTCGGCCCGCAGACCCGCTCGGCCCGGAAAATTACCGCGAGTTTTGAAAAATCAGAAAAACATGGGCCACATTTGTGCTCCAGTGTTATATTGGGCATAAAAACAAGAGTTTTGGGGTTTTGAAACATTTTAGGCTGATTTCGATGAATTTTCATTGGAAAAATTGAAATTTTCTGAAAAAACACGAATTTTTTTAGGAGAAGTTCAAAATTTTTTTTCGGCCCGACTCGGAGGCCCAGATTCAAAAAAATTTTCGAATCTGGGCCTCCGAGCCGGGCAGAAATTTCAGAAGTATGAGAATTTGGGTCTTTTTGATGTACAAAGTAACATTCGTTCCTACAATCGCTTGAAAACTATTTTTTTGGAACAGTGAATTTTTCACTGTTTCAGGCAAAGTTCCTGGTAAAATTGGAAAAATAATGGAGGCTGGTATAAATTTGAATATTTTGTATGGAAAAAAATGATTTTTTTACTGTTTCAAAAATACTTGGATAGTTAGGAAAGTTTTGGAAAATCTTATTCCATCTTGTTGGTGTGTATGGAAAAATTTTTTGAATCGCTAGTTTTTTTTTACTGTTCCAAAAATTATGTTTTGGAAAAACTTCATATTGCGGTAATTGATATCGTTAGCACCTGACGACTAGGGGCTATGTGAACAATTTTCGATATCAAAATCACAAATAAGTATTTTTTTTATAAAACATTTTTTTCACTGTTTCAAAAAAATATTCAAAATATAATATTATTTATGAATCAGTGCACATGATCCTGCTGTCCGTTTAAAAAAAACTTACGATTTCAACCAAAAATTTGATCACTATAGAAAGAGAAACAAATTATTCCAGGTATAGATATCATTGAAAAGTACTTTTGATTTGAAACAGGCATTTTTTACTGTTTCAAAATCAAATTTCTGGAAATTTTGAATTTTTGAATTTAAAGCTGGTTTATCAAGCTTTGATAACAAACTCAGGCAAAACAATTTTTTTTGAAACAGTAAATGACTTTTTGATTTTTGAAAAAAACCATTCCCGCGAATGCAAGGCAAACTAAAAAATATTTTTTAGGACTTTTTTTCTTACTGTGTCAATCAGAATTCAATGCCAATTACACGACAAAGTAACATTCAATCCTACAATCGCATAAATAACTATTTTCATGAAAGAATACATTTTTTCAATTTTACAGGCAAAGCTGCTAACAAAAATGGAAAAATAATAGAAGACGGTGTAAATTTGAATACTTTTGTAAGAAAAAAAAATGTTTTTTCACTGTTTCAAAAAGTTTTTCGAAAAATAGTGTTTTTTTGAAATCAGTGCACTTGATCCAGCTCTCGATCTTTCGAAAACACAATTACGGACCCCACCAAAATTTTGAGTACAACTGAACGAAACTGATTATTTCTGGAAAGCGCTTTTGATTTGGGACTAATTTTTTTTAATGTTTCAAAATTTCATTTAGGAAACTCGGAATTTTGGATGTATTCAATATAGCGTCATCAAGTTCTGATAACAAATTCAAGCAAAAACATTTTTTTTTTTTGAAACAGTAAATAATATTTTTGCAGTTTCATAAAGTTCCCTATGAAAAATTTTATTTTTGAGGAAACCATTCCTGCCGTGATTGCAAGATGAAAAAAAAATTCTTCGGAATTTTTAAAGACTGTATAGACTCCAAAGTAACATTCAATCCCGCAATCGCATGGAATCTATTTCTATGAAACAGTATATTTTTTTCACTGTTTCAAAAATAATTCGGATAATCAGGAAAGTTTTGAAAAATCTTGTTAAATTCTGGAAACTCCATATTCGAAAAATATCGTTAGAACCTGACAACTAGGGGTTATGTGAACATTGTTCAATAATACAATTTATATACAATACAAAGTAATCTTCAATCCTCCAATAGCTTGAAATTTTTTTTTGTGGAACAGTAATTTTTTCACTGTTTCGGAAAAAATTTAGGTGATTAGGAAAGTTTTGAAAAAAATCATTATCGCGCGGAATTCAAGTATGAAATTAAAAAGCATTTTAAGGATTTTTTTACCGTTTCAAACAGAATTTGTTTTGAAAAATCTTGTTCCATCTTGTTAGTGTGTACGAAAAAAAAAATATCGTTAGGACCCCACAACTAATGGCGATTCGAGCAATTTTCAATTAAAAAATTGAAATTTTTTCAAAAAATGTAACAGCGAATTTCTGCTGTGTTTCAAAAATGTTTCTATAAAAAATGTTATTTTGGAAAATCTGTTCCTTCACCAATTGCTAGCAGAAAATGTGAAAAAAATTTTGAATTGTTTCCACTGTTTCAACCAAAATATTGATTAAAATGAGACAAGCATGATTATTGCTCAGAAAGTAGTCAGGGAAAATTTTTTTCACCAAAAAAATCCCTAAAAGTCACTATTAAATCTACCCCAGACCCACTAGTACCTAAGCTCCGCCCCTTTTTTCTGTCAGACGTCACACACCTGAAAAATAAGGATGTTTCCTTATTATTTTTCATCGACTCCGACTTCCAGACTACGGTAGAAATTGAATGAATAATTCATAAGAATCCCGCCACCTTTCCAAGGAATAATAGGGATGGATAAATAATATGTATGTATAATATATACATATTAATTTTCATTCAGGAGGAATACGGGAAAAATAAGAAAATATGAATGTGAATTAGGTGAATGGGAGATTTTCGGGAATGGCAATGATATATGACGCTTTTATTCTGAGCAATCAGGGGTGTTTTTGAGCAATTTTGAACTGATGGCCTAGAAACCCAAATTTTGGATTTCTAGGCCACCAGGCCATCAAAAGGTGCGAAATTAAATACTGAACAAAATAGTTTTTATAGAGTTCAAAAATATTGATTTTGAGCCGAGTTATCGCCAAAATACTGAAAATTTTTATTCTGAGCAATGGGCAAATTTGCAAAAATGGCTATAACTCAGCTCAAAATAAATATTTTCCAACTTTGTAAAACTCGTCTTGCTTAAAATTTAATTGCGCATCTTTTGATACTACTTGAGATTTGGTGGCCTAGAAACCCAAAATTTTGAAAAAGTTAGGCCATCAAAGCCTTTTTTTTTTTTGAAAAATAGGGCAGCGACAATTTGATTTTTTGTAGTGTTTTAGGTGAAAGAGGGAGTTTTTTGAAAGTACCGAGAGTCATAAATTTAGTAAATGTAGATTATGACAAATTTTAAGAGGAAAAGCTTGAAACTGTAAAAAATTATTTTTTACTGTTTCTCAATTTTAGTTGAAGTAACAGTCAAATTGGTATCACATTTAATCATATTCAGGCCTACGGAGTTCTCAAACAGTGAAAAAGAGGGAACAGAAAGCGAAGCTAGTGCTCAAACTTTAAAGGCGCATATCTCAAAAGTGGGGCGGAGCTAGAAAAAAGTTGTAACTGCAAACTCGATCCAAATATTGTTGTCTACAAATTTGTAGTTGAATATTTTTTTATAACTTCAATGGGACGAAAAAGGTAAAAGCACATCTATCAAAGGTTGAGAAAAGGGAAAATCAGTGGAATATACTTGAAACAGTAAAAACATATTTTTTACTGTATCAAATTTTTTTTGGATTCGCAAATGTGAATTATAGAATTCGTTTTACTTTTGTGTCGACATCAACAAATGTCAAAGGAAATTTAGTGGGAATAATTAAGCAAGATTGAATTTTAATAAATCATCTTACCCATAGTTGCGAGTCAATGGGAAAAATTTTTGAAACAGTAAAAAACTTTTTCTTTGAAAGAAAATTCACTGTTTCATGAAAAAAATCTGAAAATTTCCGTATACTCTTCTATAGTTTGTTCCTTCATGGTTGTCGTCAATTGAGGATTTCTTAACTGTTTCAAAACTATATACTTTCTAGAATAATGGTCTTCAAGAATTGTTAATAGTACTTTGTTCTCATCGAATTTTTAGGTATTTGTTGAGCCAGGTCATAGACTCCGAGTATCCACTGGCTACGGGGTCCTTTTAGTCAACGACGAATAGCGAGAGGAAGAGATAAGCGGTGTGAGAAATAAGAGAATTTGAATGTAAACCGAATTTATTGTAAGAATCCGCTCGCGATGAGTCGGAAAGGGCCGAAAGAAGAGGCGAAACAATAAAAGCGGGTAATACAGAGCAAAAAACAGGAAAAGTGGGATGAAAGGTGCTGGGCAAAAACCTCGACGAAAGGAGAGGAAACCTTGCGAAAAACCACTGTAAAAAACCTGATGATCCGCTGAGGGATCTGGGAAAAGTTCCCGAAAACGGAAGGAAAGAAGCGTATGAACGCGTCGGTGAACTGAGTCAACCGAGACGGAGAAGAGACCGAAAATCGGTCACCGTTCTCGATGAAAGCAAAAACGAAACTGAAGTGAAAGCGCGACTTTTAGGCCGAGTGAAAAGGAGGCGGGGCGCGCGGGTCTCGCCGCGACAATGCGGGCACGCGCCGGCCAAAAGCGCGCGCATTCAAATTAGAGTTTTTCGCGTAGCGAAAAACGAAAAGAAGTGAAACTGAAGCGTTTCGAGCGATTCCAACGGAATTTCTTCACAAAGAAGAATTCAAATTGAAAGGAAAAGTAAATTAAATTATCGGAAATAGATTTTATGTGAAATATTCGTACATAATTGAGAGAAAGCTTATGGGGAAGCTCGTTGACTCTCAATTATAGTGCGAACAGGTTGGCCAGTTCTACCTCTCTTGGGCAGAACTGACAACACTCCGGGGGGGAGCTAGACGATGACAAGTAGTCTACAATGACCTGGTGTACATAGTTGACATTAGGCTTCTTAGCCTTTCGTGGCCTGTACTCTCTGGTACGTCCTATAGGGATTGGCGCGAAGGCTTCACCTGTCGGATTAGGGTCCACGTAGTCAACTTGACCAGCCTCTAGATCGAGGTGTTGTCTATCGTAATCTATTTCCTCTTCTCCTTCAATTCTCTCACCAATGATTGGCGTGTCCGAATTGTGGGGTAACTGAATGAGAGAGTCTCTGGTATGGATGTCATGGAAGAATGCTGGAGCATATCGACTTTGAGGGATATCAAAGACGGCTGGAGAAGGAAGGTGTGGGTGTGGCTTGACTTCAGAGGTGTCTGTGGGCTCCTTAGCATCGGAGCAACTGTGCTCTTTTGAGCATTCCTCACTGTAAGATTCAACTTCCAATGGGATCAGTTGACAGACTGTTCTCTTGTACAATTTGCCTTTGCACTTCACAATAACCGACCGGATTTCTCCTGCTCTAGACTTACATGTCTTCACAATCACCCCAAGTGGCCACTTTTGTCTTCGGAGAAGATTAGTGTTGATTAGCACCACTTGTCCCTTCTTTGGGCGTAGGGATGTGCACTTCCGGTTCTTGTGCTTGACTTCTCTAAGGTCGAGAAGATAACCAAGCGACCAGTGTTTCCACAGCTCTTCGAGGACTTCCTCGAACCTCTCCAGATGATCTCTTGTTCGCTGTTCCGTGGTGGAACGTGTTGGATCGAACTTTTTCGAGTTCACTGGGACATCGATCATGCTGCCAGGCAGCAGAAAATCGATCGGTCTGACGGCGACCATGTCATTGAGGCGCTTTGGATGTGC
>GL380233.1:58732-79271 GCA_000143925.2 Caenorhabditis brenneri | reverse complement strand
CACAAATTTCAAATTTTTCAATTTTGGCTGATTCGTGATCAAACACTCAACTACTCCTACACGTCTGAACAGTGCGATACTAGAAAAAGTCGTAACAGTAAAAGAATAGTAGAATATGATAGATTCAAAACAAACATATCAGTAACTGTTCCACCGAAATGTCGTTTCGGGCTTATGATTTTTTTTTCAACGGACACGAAAAATCGGTTGTCATCTTTGCCGGGCCGGTCCCGGCCCGGCCCATCACAACTATGGTTTTAATCCTGTTCTTTTGCAATTTGAAGATCAAAATTAATCTCACTACTGTGAAAATAATAAAGTTCCAGCAAGGAATTAAAAATTTTTTTTCGCGGGGTCAAACGCTAACAATGGCAGCCTGTGGCAAGCGTTTGAGCCCGCGAAAAAAAATTTGAAATTCCTTGCTGGAACTTTATTATTTTCACATTACAACCTGGTATTCGAGAAAATCAGGTTTCAATCAGAGATTGTTTTAATGAATCGATAGCCTTTTATTTCAGGAAGTAATTATTAAAAGATGACAGAAATAACAACGTATTCATTGAAAAAAAAATCATAGGCACGAAACTAAATTTTTGTGGAACAGTAAATAATATTTTTTTTCAGAATCAATTATATTTTACTATTTTTTTACTGTTACGACTTTTTCCAGTTTCGCAAATGTTTCAAACGTGATCATTGGATCAACTTTTCCGAATGTTTTCCCAAAAACTTCTTACTATTACTAAATTTGTTCCATTTTGAAAAAACGATTACTTTCCGAAAACTTGGTAACTCTCAAATCGTTTTTTACAGGTTTTGATGGAATAAAGATGCCTGAACTACTCGGCTTGTGAAGTATCACACGCGTATCATTCTTATATATAAAACGCAAGAGAATTTTGTCCGGATGTCCGGATGTCCGCCACATGGGAAGAAAGAGGAAGTTCACGAGGGAGCTGACATGGACGGTAAGTCGCAATGAGCAAATATCGGATTTATTCACGGGCGAAGAATGAATTTTTGTGAATCAGTAAAAAAAATTTCAGCTGTCTACTTCGAAAAGGGCGATATTTACAGTCGTGGTATAAGAGTGAAAATTCTTTCAGAGCAGTAAAACCTGGAAAATTTGTTACTGTTTCGAAAACGTACAAGCTTTTTTCGAGTTGTATTTGGCTCTAATCTTCATCAGATTCTCCCAATTATTCTTACTACACAAGACACATTCAGAAAATAAAGTGCAAACGAAAATTCAGTATAAACGATTCTACGAACAACACAAGCCGTGGTGAATGGTTTTTTTTGAGACAGTAAATGTTTTTTGAAAATCCGTTGTTTATTAGAAAAACAATTTTTACTGCTTCAAAATTTTTCAAATTCTTGCTCGATCGTATTGAAAAATTATTGCTTGAATCGAAAAATCATTTCATAAGAATGCTCGTTTTGGACATTTTAGAGCGTGCAGTGCCTTCAAAAAATTTTTTTTTGAAATTCCGGAGCAACTCATTTTGTGAATTATTTTAGGCACAGATTCACCGAAACAGGAAAAATTACTGTTTCAAATCTTATTTTATTTCGTGGGGAACAAAGGAAAAATAATCCAATTCTGCTAATGTACTTTCGATCAGGAATTTTCATGTCAAACAGTTTTTACTGGCAATAAATAAATTCAGAAAAAAAATGTTCAATAGTGATATTTTACTGATTCGTTTTATTTTTTCTGTAAATGTGAGGCTGTTGTTGAGCAAATTTGAATTGCACAGAAGTGCTGAAACAATTTTTAAAACTGTAAAAATAATTTCCAAAAATGTTCCAAAAAATTTTTCTTTGCTGTTTCAATGTTTTTCTACTGTGGTGAGAAGAAGTCGAGAAAATTGATCCAAAGTTTTCCTCGTAAATGAGTTTGTAGGGATAACGAAAAAGTGTATGCAATTGAGATTTTTATCACAAGAAAGGAAACTGAACATTTGTGAAACAGTAAAACTTTTTAAAAAGATCTCATCAGCTTTGAAAAAAGTTTTGCTGTTTCAATTTTTTCTGTTTTTCAATTTTTTCCTAAAGAATTTCTGTTTTTTGTACGAGTTTTCGATACTTTTTTTCATGCTTTGAAAAATTCCTTATTTAGGGCATATTTGGAAGGGCCCGGCCAGAGTTTTCAGAACAGATTTTTCACAGACGATTTTTTTGGTAAAACGATGTTTTATGATGCTATTTCGGGGTTGAAATGAAGAATATTGATGTTTTTGATACTTTTGTGTGAAAAAGAAAAATTGATGAATTTTTCCAAGGGGTGTTTGGAAATTATTGAACAAGTTCATGAAAATCACCTGCAGTCAATATATTTTTGTTGAAACTTTAAAAAATTTCTTGAATAGTTTCTCCAAAAATGTTTCTTACATTTCTAGCCGTATTAGAACTATGCCACTCAACGAAAAGAGAACCAGAAAAATGATTTCATTTTTGTATTGAAACAGAAAAAAAAAACATTTTCGAAGTTCTTCTATTTTCAGATAAAAATTGGGATTCTAAGAACAGTAAAATTTGCAATTTTTCCACTGTTTCGAAAACGTACAAGCTTATTTCAAGCTATATTCAGCTCTAATCTTCACCAGATAAATAATTTAGGATCCCAATTATTCTAACTACAACGGGAACTCAGAAAATAAATTTTTGATCTGCGGTTTGTGTTTACTGTTTCAAAGTTTATGTTAGTGTAAACGGAATTTCAGTATAAACGATTCCGACATTATCATGATTTGAAATAGGTTTGAAAAAACACAGTTAAAGGTGGTGGAAAATGAAAAAAAAATAATTTTTGTGAAATTAAAAAAGTAGATACCTCTTGTGGGTTCGAACTCAAGGCCAGACTGGCACACCACCAAACGCGTTACCGGCTGCGCTACGCGTCCGGAAAAGCGCGACAACAAGGTTTGCGTAAAAGTGCCGAGGGAGAGAAAAAGTCCCCGAAAAGTCCCCGTAGACTTTCATGTTCCACCACCTTTAAAGGATCAATTGTTTATCAAAAAATGTTACTGTTCCAAAAAGTTTCAAAATCTTGCCCGAGCGCGTCGAGAAATCACTCCATGTTTTGCATTCGAAGGGAAGAAAATAATTTTTATGAAAAAAAGGTACACAACTACATTGTCAAGTATTTCATATTTGTTTTGAAACACTAAAAAAATTTACCATTTCAAAAATGATTCCATACCGTGGAGAACATTTTGATAATAATGATTATTTTTTCTTCGAAACTAAAAAAACCTGACTTTTTCAGGCAGTAAAAATCCTTTTTTTACAGTTCCAGGTTTTCTCAATCTGTGAAAAAGCCATCAAAACCACACTATCATTTGCCGAGTTGTGATCGCTGCTCTTATTTTTTCTTTCATGTAAATGAAACAGTAAAAAAAAGTGTTCCGATATTGTTAGGTTTGAAAAAATTCACTGTTTCAAAAGTCGGTAACCTTTTAATTCAGGCAGTAATTATGATTGCTCGGAGATATATAAATTAGAAAATAGTATCACAAGAATGAAAATGAATATTTGTGAAACAGTGTTTTTATTTAGAATTCATTAGACTTGAAACAATTTTCAGAAAGAATTTCTGTTCTTTTTACATGCTTTCGATTATTTTTTCACTGCCTCTGGAAAAACTCCTTAGTTAGGTTAAAACGTTCACTCAAACAAGTTCTTGGAGACCACATGCAGTGAATAGATTTTTTTTGTGAAACTGTAAAAAAAATTCCATGGATAATTTATCAAATTTTGTTTTTACTGTTTCAATCTTTGCTGTTAACAATTTGCTTTCTGTGTGTCTGCTAGTGAAACCCAAACTCTAGACGATGCAATTCTTTTCCGAATGCCATGCTCCTTTGAATTTGTTTTTTATTCGTAAAATAAAACATTTATTTTATGAAACTGGAAAAAACTTTTTTTTTGATAAGAAATACCGTAAGAATACCCGTTTTTGGGGATTTTTGTGGGGGAAAATTGACTCCGCCCCTTTTTGGAGATGGGGAAGTGGGCGGAGCCTAGAGTATAGGGGGTGATGGAACAGGAAATATTTGGGACGGAGATCGGGAAAAAAATTGAAAAAAAAAATTAAAAAATGTCAGGTTTCGACTCATGACGAGGGGCGGAACTGGTCGTTGGGAGTTCCACTGAAAAATAATTTTTTTGTGAAAAAGAAACTGTATATAAATAACACAAAATAATTTCATGCGGGGTGTGTTCAACATGCAAAAAATAAAAATAATTCAAAAAACAACTGAAACGATGTTAAATTCAATGCATGCTTGGGTTCAGTTGTAAAAATGCTTTCTTGAAAAAACGCAGCATATCGAAAACCAGTAAACTTTTTACAACAAATTTTCAATATAATTTTTTTTACTGTTACCGAAATTTTTTGAAATGTTGAAATCGGTAAAAAAATTTTATTGACTCCAATTTCTAAAAGAAAATTCTATTCGGAATGAATATTTGTACAAATCAAAGTGAGTTTATTTACTGTTTCAGAAATTTCCAAAAATTATTTTAAAACACTAAAAATTTGGTGACACGAACACCAGTACACCAGTAACTTTTTCCAATATTTTTCCAGAATTTTTTTCTTATTGCCTTATATAACAGGTGATTACGCGCTCTATTGATGACGCCGTCCGCCAGATTGAAAAAGCTCGGTCAGCAAACACTCCCAGCCGAAATGACCTAGCTTTTTGAACGTTTTCGAAGACCGAACATTTTTTACTGTTCCAGAAATTTCCAGAAAAAGTTTTGAAACAGTACAAATTTGTTAAGACACGTTCTGTTGAAGCTCCGAATTTCCAATCAGTTCATATTTGAGAAATTAATTTTTTCTCCATAAAAAGTTTCTGGTGTTTCACACTGCGGGGACCTGTGAGGAACGCAATCGCGCTATTTTGAACAGGAAGGCGGGGCTCAATCGGAGGCATAGAAAGATGACAATTTTTTAATGAGTGTTATCGATTTTTCAAGGATATAACCTTTAAAAAATTTTCAAACGTCTTGAAATGAATATTTTTCAATTTTTTGGGAACTTTGATAAAGCCCGATTACAGAATTTTTGACTGTTTCAAAAAATGTTTGGCTTTGGAACAGTGACCAAGCACAATGCTATTGTCGAAAGTATAAGTCAATTTTTGAAATAATATTTGCTGAAAAATTTTCCAAACGTACCAGCAAAATTTCTTCACTGTTTCGAAAATTTTTTAGAAAAAGTTGGATTCACAAAAATTTTGGTTTATATATGGTCGCTTCTTTCAATTTGAAGGTTCATTCATTTTCAGAAAAAAAACTTTTGTATATATATATACATCAAAAAAATGTTTATTGTTTCAAAATTTTCCGAGAACACAGTCTATACTGTGATGGTATTCCAGCTCAGCTCATACACCTGTCAACTTAATTTTCCGGCGGAAATATTTTCACTGTTTCATGAGATTTGAGAAAAAATTCAATTATTGGAAAATATTCGTTGCTTTTTGTTTAGTTTCGAAAAAAAAACCAATAAAATCATTTTTTACTGTTTCGAAAATTTTCAGAAATTCTAGTTATAACTTCAATGATGTTCGTTCTGCAATAACAATAATTTGACTTGAAAAAAATGTCCCGCTGTATATATACCGCTAAAACTGGAGTTCCAGTTTTGACTGTTTCAAAAATTTTTAGAAAAAATATAAAATTAGTGAAAAAATAGTCATAGATGTTGAACCGTACCAAAAATTCCAGAAAAAAAGTTTCCAGATGTACACATACCCCATTTAAAAAATCTCAAAAAATTTACCATCAAGATTCACCACGGGACCAGAAAGATAAAAAGGGGAAAAAAGGAATTTACGAACCACAACACCAACAAAATATAAATATGGAAAATAAATGTTCTGGAAAAAATTATGGGATTTGAAAATAATTTTTTTTTCTGTTTCAAAAGACAACTCATCAGTAGTTGTGTTTTTTGTTTTCAATGTTCACTTTTTTAGAGGTTCATCAAAAAATACGTACTTAGGAAAAAACAAACAATTTGAAACAAAAAATTTACTGTTTCATCAGAAAACATTCCAATATTTCTTGATTCAAATCTACTTTTATTTGCAAATATCCAAAACGTTTTCCAATAACTCTTCATTTTTTCCTTATATACCCAGTTTCATGCCGCCTTACCCATCAGCATACTGCAATTGGATTGCTCAAAAGTGGCCGACGTCTCGAGACGACCTGTTTGGAGGTGGTGGTTTAGTGGAGAATTGGGATCAGTTCTTCAAAGTTATCCTCTTTTTTTTTCAAAAGAAATTCAGTTTTTTTACCGAATAAAAACACAACGAAAAGCACGGAAAAATAGAGAAATATAGAAGTGAATTCGAAACGGGTATATCTCAAAAGTGGGCGGAGCTATCAGAAAATCGTCAACTACAAAGTTGCTCAGAATAAAATTGTGAGTAATTTTGCAGTTGACCACTTTTTTCTAGCTCCACCCACTTTTCAGATATTCAAAGTTGGGAAGAGACGCAGACAGCGAGAGTGCGCCTGTGCCTCCTTTGGTGCATCCAACTTTATAGGCGCATATCTCAAAAGTGGGCAGAGCTAGAAAAAAGTTGTCAACAACAAACTTGCTCAGAATTGAATTTCAAACAACTTTGTAGTTTACAATTTTCTTTTAGCTCCGCCCACTTTTGAGATATACGGGTTTTAAAAGTATGATGTGAGTTTTAGCTATGTATTATAGCGAAAGTAGTGAGAATAGGAGTGTTTTGTGATGCACAATTTGAGCTTTTTGTGGGTTAAAGGTGGTTTTGAAGCGGTTGAGTCCCGAAAATTGTATGAAACAACAAAAAAAAATTTTTGAAAAAATTTACTGTTTCAAAAATTTTTTTTTCTCTTTCCTAGAAAATTTTCTTTAGTTCTTTTCTTCATACAGCTTTAGCGTTTATCCTAATTTTTTCAGAAAAACACCGCAAAAAATCTCTGTAACTCCATAAAAAACACCTCAAAACCACACACACATCACCCATTGTTTCTCTAATTCTAATGTTAGTAGTGTTGTTAGTTTTATATCTCTTTTCACGTGAGAGTTATCAAAAATTGTCAACTACAAAGTTGTAGAACACAAAATTTGGAGCAACTTTGCTGTTGACAACTTTTTTCTAGCTCCGCCCCTTTTTGAGATATGCGCCTTTAAACTGAGATGTGCGCTAAGAAAGAAGAGGTGCTCTCACTGCCTGCGTCTCTTCCAAAAAGGGGCGGGGCTAGAAAAAAGTTGTCAACCGCAAACCTGCTCCAATTTTCATGCACTACAACTTTGTAGTTGATAACTTTTCAATATTTCCAACGGGAAACGAGTTATTTTGGTTAGTAGGAAAACACGCTCCATTGACAATTTTTCTCAAATTTTGTCCAAATTGTCAATAGAGCGCATTTTCATCGTTCCAAAAATAAAAATCAATAAAAAACTCACCTTTTTGCCCTCCCTCAGCGACCCATTTGAAATATTTCCGGCATTTCGAGGTGACACTTAGGACCCAAGCATGGAGCATTATGAGCATTATATCCGCAAAGTGCCAGATGAAAGAGACGGAATCGGAGTGGTCACCGAGGGCTTCTGGAAAATTTGAATTTCGGGAAATTGAAATTTTGGAAAAAATAGTTTGGGATAATTCAATGTTTCAAAGTTTTTTTTCTGTTATTCATGGAAACATAGCATGGCTAATCCTATCATTCTACTACAAGCACAATCGATTATTTTGAAATAACGAGAATCTTGGGAATTTTGTTTTTTTTTTCTTTGTCTCATAAATATTTTTTTATTCAGAAAACTTTGCAGTGCACATTGAGGTTTGGGCGGTTTCGTGAACACATCATTTTTTCACTGTTTCATAGAAAATAATTTTTGACATACCGCCCCGACCATTACTAGTTCATATAGACAATGAGCCTAAATTTTTTTGAAACGGTAAAGTTTTTCGGCCTGTAAAATTGAAAAATATATGTTTTTCTATTCCAATTTCCTCCACAATCATACTTAGGGCTCAGAAAAGAACAATTTGTGGAAAGAAGCAATTCTTGGATTTTTCAAGAGAAGGAATGAATTTTTGTGCAACAGTGAAAAAGTTTTTGAATTTATTTTCGAAATTTTTTTACTGTTTCAAAGCTTTGTTTAGAAGATGAACATATATTCTCACTCTCTTTTCACATGGAAAACAATTGTCTTGAAACAGAAAAACATTTTTAAATAATGACACTGTTTCAAAAATCATCAACTAATTCAAGCGGTTTTTTGGCTCTAATAAATTTTCTCTATGCATTTTGTTGAAATCAAAATTGGTCTTACTTAACCGGGTCTTCGAGAAAATCAGATTTCGATCAGAAATTTTTTTACTGTTTCAAATTGCATGCTAGTACTAACGGAATGGCAACTAAAACAATTGTAGCAGTATTGACGGGTCTCCACGTCACTTGGAAACTTATCAATTCGCAACTGCGACGTTTCGCAACTACTCTATTTTGCAACCAATACAAAACGACGTAGAAGGCAAGGGTCACGCCAGAAGTAAGATAAACGGGAATATTGATACCGGCAGATAAGACTAGGAAATGTTTTTCATACATTTTGGATGGAGTACAAGTCCATTTTACTTGCCAAAGTCAGTTGCGTAATCGACGTTAGTTGCCAAACGTCGTAGTTGGCAATTGGCAAGTTGCCAAATGACGCGGAGCCATTGATGGAAAATATTGTCGTAAGCATAAATATGAATTTCTGAGAAACAATTGAAAATTTTCTTAGAAGAATCATTACTTTTCATTTGAAAAGATGGTTCTGCTACTGCTCTACTAACTAAGCGACAAGAGAAAATTTCAGAGAAATATTTTTTTGACACAGTAAAAGAAAGTTCTAGAATTTTTTTTCTATAAATATTTTTTTTACAGTTTCAAAAAGTTCTCTGATTTTTCAGTTAGCTGGTTGTTCTCAGACGTAAGGCTTGTATTTGGACGGCGATTTGCCCGTCCGCCCCGTCCGCCGTCCGCCCCCGTCCGCCGTCCGTCCGTTTGCCGTCCGTCTGCTCCTTCTGACGTGACGGTGTATAAAACTTTTATTTCACGTCAATTCACGGACTTTTCATTATTTTCCCCATTTTTTTCCGGTTTTCAGTTCATTTTTGAAGAGAACTGGGATTTTTGGGAACAAATTATGTTTTGAAGCTCATAAATTGAGCTCGAAAACGGATTGAAAAAGAAAATTTTCACAAAAAAGATTTTTGCCAAAAACCGACCCACGCTTCCTGAAGCGGACGGCGAACGGACGGCAAACGGACGGCGGCGGACGGGGGGCGGACGGGGCGGACGGCGGACGGACGGCGGGTGTCCGGATTTGCCCGTCCGGCGAACAAGCCTTACTCAGACGGAATGCATTACCAAAAAGTCTGTCAAGTATAAAAAATTTTTTGAATCAAAATTTCATTTTACCAGTATACTGGAATATCAGAAAAGAAAATTTATTGCTTCAATTTTCGTCGCCATTAGTAATGAAAATGAATTTGAGGACTCCGCAAACAAAATGATTTTTTTTGAAACGGTAAAAATTATTGCAAAAAATGTTCCAATAAACTTTTTTTTGCTGTTCCAAATTACAGTAGTCATTGGAACACATTTTCGAAAATCGATAGCTTTTTATTTCAGGGACTATTAAAAGATTTGTTTTTTTTTGAATTGTTTCACTGTTTCAGAAAAAAATAATTTTTGATCATCCACCACGAGGAGCATTACTAATTTAGAGACACGATGGGCCAACAAGTTTTTTTAAAACAGTAAAAATTTTGGAAAATTAAAAAATGAAAATAAAAATTTTCTGTTCAAAAACTTTTCAGGCTCGAAAAACGGACAATTTGTTAAAATAGCAATTCTCAAGATTTTTCGAGCAATGAATGAATTTTTGTGAAACAGTAAAAAAGTTTTCGAACCTATTTTCGAAAATTTTTCACTGTTTCAACATTTTTTTCAGTTTTGAGAAAAAGATAAGCAGATAATTCAATCTTTACATGGAAATGAAAATGAAGTTTCTTGAAACAGTAAAAGTTTCGAAAAAATGATAATGTTTCAAAAATCATTGACTATTTCAAGCAGTTTTTTAGTTTTGATCATTCTTCAATTGCTTTTTCCAAAATCAAAATCAGTCTTACTATAACCGGGTGTTCAAAAAAAAATAATTTTTTCCTTTTTCAAATTTTATGCTTGTACTAACGGAATGGCAACTAAACTGATTCTGTATTGATGGGCTCCGCGTCACTTGAAAACTTGTCAATTCGCAACTGCGACGTTTCGCAACTAACGACGTTTCGCAACAAGTACAAAACGACGTAAGAGTCAAAGGTCACGCCAGAAGTAAGAAAAACGTGAAAATTGAGATCGCCAGATAAGACTAGCAATTTTTGTTGAAACATTTTAGTTGGAGTACAAGTTCATTCTACTTTTCAGAGTCAGTTGCGAAATGACGTAGTTGTGGAATTAACGTAAGTTGCGAGACGTCGAAGTTGCGAATTGGCGAGTTGGCAAGTGACGCGGAGCCATTTTTTTAATGTTTCAATAAAACTTCTGATTTTTCTGATTTATTTCAAGCTGGTTGATCTTAGAAGAAAAACCGTTTCAATAGGTTTATCAGGTATGAAAAAACTTTTTCGAAATGAAATTTTATTTTACACGTATACTGGAATATCAGACGAATTTTTTTTGAGGGCTGCGCAGACAAAATAAAATTTTTTTGAAACAGTGAGAATATTTGCAAAAACATGTTCCAAGAAACTTATTTTTTGCAGTTTCAAATGTTTCCAACTATGGTATAAAGTTAAGAAAATCAATTCCCGTAGTATCTGAGTATTAATGTATTTCTCCTGGAACAGTAGTCATCGGAATAAATTTTCGAAATAAAGTTTTTTTAAAAAATAAATCGATAGCCTCTTATTTCATAGCAATGCTACTATCGAAAATATTGTCAAAGGCATGAAACTGAGTTTCTGTGGAACAGTAAATATTTTTTCAGAATCAAATGTATTTTAGACATTTTTTTACTGTTACGATTTTTTCCAGTTTCGCAAGTGTTTTAGGCGTAATCATTCGATCAAATTTTCCGAATGTTTTCCCAAAAACGTCTTACTATTACTAAATCTGTTCCATTTTGAAATAAATAAAACGCCCGTGGATTCTGTCCGTTTATCCGGCGACCTGTCCCAATGTCCGCAGAACGAGAAGAAAGAGGAAGTTCATGAGCAGAACTTGAACTTGGGACCTTTTGAACAATATTCACGTGTTTTCCCTACTGCGCCAAACTTGCACAACTTTATAGAGCAAAAAGAAATAGATAAAAGAAAGCTCACGTGAACACGCTGAATTAATTCGAACTTTTGTGAAAATGTCATTTATAATGAGCGGCGAAGCCGCGAACAGTCCAGACTGCAAATGCGCCGGAGGCGCATGGGCAGGCTGGTTTTGAAATAAAAATCAACACTCAATAACTCGGTAACTATCAACTCGTCTTCTACAGGTTTTGAAATAGAGTTATCAGAACTACTCGGCTTGTGAAGTATCACACGCATAAATTTTTTGAAACAGTGAAAAAATCATTCTTATATATAAAAAATGAAGTGAGGGTTGTGTGTAAATATATATATTTATTTGTTTGTCATTCTCGCCATTAAAAGATTCACGGATTCAGAAAAGTACCGTGACCTTAGTGATAGTGAGCGGCGAAGCCGCGAACATCATTTGTAAAAAGTGAGCCGCGAAGCGGCGAACAAAACAAGACTGAAGCGCCGGAGGCGCGGCAGTCTTGTTTCAAAATAATATTCAAAAAACTTTATTTGCTGTTCAAAGTTTTTTCCACTTTGTGATGAAGTTGGGCGAAAAAGATCATCACATGATTGATGGATTTTCTTGAAGCAGTTTTTTCAAGCAGTAATTATTGTATGCTGTGAAGACAAATTAACCGTATTGAAAATTCCATCACAAGCATGAAACTGTTTTTTTTTTTGAAACAGTAAAAATTTTGTCGCATTTGTTCCGGATTTCCAGAAAAAACTCTGTTCTTTATACAATTTTTTTTCAAAATGTACTTTTTTATTGTTACTACCCTTGACTATTAAAAAAACAAATACTTGCAGATTACATGCAGTCAAGTTATTTTTTTGAAACAGTTAAAAACATTTATTGAATACTTTTTTCCGAAAAACTACGAAAAAAAGTTTTCACTGTTTCCTGATTCAACTGCCAGTGGATAGTTCAATTTTCTTGGGATTTATTCCAAACGAAACCATCAATTTTAAATACTTTACATGCAGCAAATTTTTTCTTGAAACAGTAAAAAAGTTCGAATATCATTTTTTCAAATTTTTTTTTACTGTTTCAGAAAATTTCTTTCTTCGAGAATCTTTTTCTCCTAAGTTTTGTGGTATGCTCTCAAATGAAACAATTTTTGAAATATGATTCGATCTCGAGTTTCCGAGTAATATTTTTTTGCTGTTTGAAAAAAGTTTCTGTTAAGGAGTGATAAATGAGATAAACGAATTCCTCCTTTCATACTTATTTTTTTGAAAAAGTAAAATGTTTACTGTAAAAAATTGTTTCGCTGTTTCAAAAATTATGTTAGGGTAAACGAAACTTCGGTATAAACGATTCTCGGGACAAAAACATGAAACATCAAAAAAAAATATTTGTGTACTATTTCAAAAATAATCCTATCTTGAAGAAAAATACCCTATCACTATTCCCAATCTTTCCTAACTTTCCTATAATTCACAATGTGGTCCAACCATTAACGAACTAGATATACGATGAGCCATAAACTTTTTTATGAAACAGTGAAAAACGTTTGAAAATTAAATAAATTTGGAGGAATATGTTATTTTCTATTATTATTATTTCTTTTTACACCGATTACTGTTTCAAAAAAATATTTCTGTCTGTTCACTGTGTCAGTGAATCACTGATATGGACGGCGATGAGCAATTATCGGATTTCTTCACGCGCAAAGAATGAATTTTTGTGAATCAGTAAAAGTGTTTAGAATACATTCTCGGAAACTTTTTTACTGTTTCAAAAACGTACGAGGTTGTATCAAGCTATATTTTTCTCTAATAATTAGCCGGTAAGTACTTTAGGACTCAAATTATTCTTACTACAATGGGGAATTCAGAAAATGAATTTTTGATCAGAAATTTTTTCTGTTTCAAAGTTTATGTTAGTAAAAACGGAATTTCAGTATAAACGATTCTTGGAAACTTACGTTTAAGCCTTCCATGCGGGCGAGAAATCGCCCGCCCGCCCCGCCCGTCCCCCGTTTTCGCCCGCTAGGGTGTCACGTTAAAAAAATTTAGCAGATATCTTTCAAAACGTGGTTCGATTCCAGTACAATTAAAATCAAATTATTAACTTTTTTAGCCCCGTGACCTCAGCGGGCGAACGGGCGAAAACGGGCGAAGCTTGCCCGTTTTCTCTTTTCCCCGCATGGAAGGCTTACTTACGTTTACCATTTTTCATGATTTTTCGAAAATTCGTTGTATATCATTCTTATATATAAAAAATGAAGTGACGTCTGTGTGTAAATAAATAAATATATATATATTTGTTTGTCAGTCTCGCCATCAAAAGATTCACGGATTCAGAAAAGTACCGTGACCTTTCCCTGAATAGTGAGCGGCGAAGCCGCGAACATCATTTTTAAAAAAGTGAGCCGCGCAGCGGCGAAAAAAAAACAAGACTGAAGCGCCGGAGGCGCGGCAGTCTTGTCAAAAAAAAAATGTTTACTGCTTCAAAATTTTTCAAATTTTTGTTCGAACATGTCGGAAAATGATTTCTTGTTCTTTCAAACAAAATCGAAAAAAAAAATTATAAAAGAATGCTCGTTTTGGAAATTCTCAGAGCGTGCATTGTGTCTTCAACTCGATTTGCAAGCGGGATACTTCCAAAACTACTCGTTTTAGGAAGTACTACACGGGTATATTTTTTGAAACAGTAAAAAAATTTCTGTTTCAAATCTGATTTCATCTCGTGGGGAACAAAGGAAAAATAATCAAAATCTGCTAATGTATTTTTGATCCGTAATTTTCATGTTAAACAGTTTTTACTGGCAATAAATAAATTCAGAAAAAAATGTTCAATAGTGATATTTTACTGTTTTGTTCTTTTTTTCTGTAAGTGTGAGGCTGTTGTTGAGCAAATTTGAATTGCACAGAAGTGCTGAAACTTTTTTTAAAACAGTAAAAATAATTTCCAAAAATGTTCTAAAAAATTTTTCTTTGCCGTTTCATTGTTTTCCTAATATGGTGAGAAGAAGTCGAGAAAAATGATCCAAAGTTTTCCTCGTAAATGAGTTTGTTGGGATAACGAAAAAGTCTATGAAATTGAGAGTTTTATCACAAAAAAGGAAACTGAACAATTGTGAAACAGTGAAATTTTTTGAAAAGATCTCATCAGCTTTGAAAAAAGTTTTGCTGTTTCAATTTTTTCTGTTTTTCAATTTTTTCCTAAAGAATTTCTGTTTTTTGTACGAGTTTTCGATACTTTTTTTCATGCTTTGAAAAATTCCTTATTTAGGGCATATTTGGAAGGGCCCGGCCAGAGTTTTCAGAACAGATTTTTCAACAGACGATTTTTTGGGTAAAACGATGTTTTATGATGCTATTTCGGGGTTGAAATGAAGAATATTGATGTTTTTGATACTTTTGTGTGAAAAAGAAAAATTGATGAATTTTTCCAAGGGGTGTTTGGAAATTATTGAACAAGTTCATGAAAATCACCTGCAGTCAATATATTTTTGTTGAAACTTTAATAAATTTCTTGAATAGTTTCTCCAAAAATGTTTCTTACATTTCTAGCCGTATTAGAACTATGCCACTCAACGAAAAGAAAACCAGAAAAATGATTTCATTTTTGTATTGAAACAGAAAAAAAAACATTTTCGAAGTTCTTCTATTTTCAGATAAAAATTGGGATTCTAAGAACAGTAAAATTTGCAATTTTTCCACTGTTTCGAAAACGTACAAGCTTGTTTCAAGCTATATTCAGCTCTAATCTTCACCAGATAAATAATTTAGGATCCCAATTATTCTAACTACAACGGGAACTCAGAAAATAAATTTTTGATCTGCGGTTTGTGTTTACTGTTTCAAAGTTTATGTTAGTGTAAACGGAATTTTAGAATGATTGTTGGGTTGTTGGTTGTTGATTGATAAAACATAGTCTTTTTAAACACAGTTAAAGAATCCATTGTTTTTCAAAAAAATGTTACTGTTTCGAAAATTTCCAAAATCTTTCCCGAGCGTGTCGAGAAATCACTTGTAGGCGAAGAAAACTATTTTTATGAAATAAAGATTTACTACTCGTCTCGTGAAGTATTTCACGGATATTTATTTTGAAACAGTGAAAAGAATTTACTGTTTCAAAAATGATTCCATACCGTGGAGAACATTTTGATAATAATCATTTGAATTTCTTTTTTCCCCCAGAAATTCTTTTCCCAGAAACTTCCAGACTTTTTCAGGCCGAAACAAACTTTTTTTACAGTTTCATTTTTTTTTTAATTCTGTAAAACAGCCATCGAAACAATATTAGCAATTTCCAAGTTGTGATCGCTGCTTCTATTTTTTCCATGAAAATGAGTTTCCCTGGAACAGTAGAAAAGTTGTTCGATAGTGTTAGGATTGAGAAAAATAAGTCGGGGACCTTTTATTTCAGACAGTAATTATGATTGCGGGGAGATGTGTCTATTGGAAAATAGTACCACAAGAATGACACTGAACATTCGTGAAACAGTTTTTTTTAGAAAAAAAAATAATTTTTTTTCAGAATTCACTAGACTTAGAACAATTTTCAGAAATAATTTAAGTTCTTTCTACATGTTTTTAATGCTTTTTTACTACTCTAACATAAGGCTTGTATTTGGACGGCGATTTGCCCGTCCGCCCCGTCCGCCGTCCGTCCGTTTCCCGTCCGTCTGCATTCTGACGTGACGGTGTATAAAACTTTTATTTCACGTCAACTCACGGACTTTCCATTATTTTCCCCATTTTTCTTCGGTTTTCAGTTTATTTTCGAAGAGAACTGGGATTTTTGGGAACAAAGTATGTTTTGAAGCTCATAAATTGTGCCAAAAAACGGATTGGAAAAGAAAACTGGCACAAAATTTTTTTGAAAGCGACCCTCGCTTCCTGAAGCGGACGGCGAACGGACGGCAAACGGACGGCGACGGACGGGGGCGGACGGCGGGTGTCCGAATTTGCCCGTCCGGCGAACAAGCCTTACTCTAACAAATATCTTATTAATGGTTAGAACTTTACTCAAGCAAGTTCTTGGAGATCACATGCAGTTAATATATTTTTGTTGAAACTGTAAAAAATTCCATGGATAATTTTCCAAAAAATGTTTTCAATGTTTCAATCATTCCTGTTAACAATTTAACAATCACTGCTTTCTTTGTGTCTGTTAGTGGAAGCCAAACTTTAGATGATGCAATTCTTTTCCGTCTGCCATGCTTTTTTGAAATTGTTTTTTATTCGTGAAATAAAACATTTAATTTATGAAACAGGAAAACATTTTTTTGATAAGAAATACCGTAAGAATACCCGTTTTTTGGGATTTTTTTGTGGGGGAAAATTGACTCCGCTCCTTTTTTGGGGATGGGAAAGTGGGCGGAGCCTGGGCTATTGGGGGTGATGAAACAGGAAATATTTGGGGTGGAGATCGGGGAATTAAAAAATGTTTAAAAAACTAAAAAATGTCAGGTTTCGACTCATGACGAGGGGCGGAGCTTGTCGTCGGGAGTTCTACTGAAAAAACATTTCTCTGGAAAAAAAAACTGTATATGAAATAACACAAAACAATCTCATGCGGGGTGTATACGCCATGCAAAAAAAACGTTTTTCAAAATGTAAAAAAAAATTTCGACTGTTTCAAAAAAATTGAAAATAATAACTGAAACGATGATAAATTCAATTCAAGTTGGGTATACATGCTCTCCTTGAAAAAAATGCAGTTTATCTACATCAGGAAACTTTTTCGCGAACAAAAAAAAATTTTTTTACTGTTTCTAAAATTTTTTTAATTGTTGAACTAATGAAAATTTTTCATTAACTCCAAGTTTCAATAGAAAATTTATCTGAAAAAAATTTGTACATCTAAAAGTGAGTTTTTTCACTGTTTCAGAAATTTTTATGAAATATTTTGAAACTGTAAGAATCCGATGAATTTATAGCAGTCGTGGACCGAAATTTCCAGACTATTCATACGCAAAAATGAGAAATTGTTCTCCATAAATAAATTTCAGATGTTTATATACACCAGGGAAAAAAACACAACTTAATAGAGAATTTTTTTGACTGTTTCAAAAAAAATATTTTACAAATTTTCGGACTTGCAAAAAATGTTGATTCTCCATTTCGATTCATTATTTATTCAAGACTTTTTGGAACCGAGAAGTTGCATACATTGTTTTTTTCTGTTTCCAAAACCTTCCAGAAGAAATTCGAAACAGTAAAATTCCAATAATTCGTAAACAGGAATTGAATTTTTTTAATAGAAAGTTTCTGTTTTTCAAAGAATCTTCAATCATTTTCGTCCTAGTGAGCAACGCTCCGAACTACCATCGAAAGTTTTTTGAAATGAAATTTTTTTACCAAAAATTTTTTTCTGTTTCAAAAAATTTTAGGAAATATTTTGAAACAGTGAAAACTCGTTAAAATTGGCCCTATATTTGAACTTTTTGAAAAGAAAATGAAAAAGCAGACAAATTTGAATCGGCTATCCACTTCGAATGATAATAAAAAATTATTTCGGCAAGACGATTTCGGTGTAGACCAAACTTTTTTTTTTACTATTTCATAAGAGTTCAGAAAAAATTTTGAAACACTAAAATTTTGCTGACTTAATTCCAATTTCAATAGTAATTAAAAAAAGAATTTTTTTGTGCAAATTTTTTATTCTGTTTCAAAATTTTTCAAAAATCATACAAGTGGAATTGTTACTAGACTTCCATCTATTAAAAAAAATTTTTTTATTTTTTGACAAATTTTCCAGGTGTTTACACAAGTAAGAGTAACTACCAAACTTTTCTTTGGGAAAGTTTCTTGCTGTTTCTAAAATTTCCAAAAATTTAGGAACAGTGCTCAAGCACTATTGCGCGGTTCGACAGATATTGCAAAAAAAGTTTCCCAGAAAATTTCCTGGTGGGTATTTACATCAGTAAAACGTTTTTACTGTTTCAAAAATTATCAAAAAAAAATTTCACTATGTGGAAAATATTCGTAGAGACGTAAGTAAACTAAAAAAAGTTTTCCAGTAAAAACTATTAACACATTTTTCTTGACACTTTTTTTTACTATTTCAAAAATTTTAGGGATAAAACTTGGATGAGTTAAATATATTGATTCTACTCTGACAAATTCTACAGAAATTTGTATATAATTTTTTATACTTTCAGAAAGTTTCAGATAAAATTTTGTTTGTAAAGGTCTGTAATCGCATTCCATTGAAGTTCTTAGAGAACAATTTTTTCACTGTTTCAAAGTTTTTTTCCTACTTGAATCATTTAAAGAAATTTGATAGACAGGAAGTTGAAATATTTTAATACGGAAGAAAAAACTTGTGGACCGAACATTTTTTACTGTTTCGGTAATTTTCAGGAAATAATTTGAAACAGTGAAACTTCGTTAAGACTCGTTCCGTTGATGCTCCGAATTTCCAAACAATTCATATTCAAACATTAATTTTTTCTCCATAAAAAAGTTTCTGGTGTATCACACTGTAGTGACCTGTGAGGAATGCAATCGTGCTTTAGAGAACAGGAAGGCGGGGCTTAATCGAAAGCCTAGAAAGAGGATTGTTCAATGGTTTTTATCGATTTTACAATGATAGCAGCTTCAGAAAAATTTCCTGACGTCTTGAAATGAAGAAAACATCACGTTTCTAATGGAAAACTATTCTATATTTATCGGGGTCTTCGATTAAACCCCGCCTTTCTTCTCCATATAGCGCAATAACAGAAATTGTTTTTCTGTTTCAAAAAATTCAAAAGGCTTTGAAACATTGCTCAAACACAATGCGGTTAGCGCGAGCATAGCCTAATTTTGAAAGAATATTTCGAGAAAAATTTGCAGACATACCAGAAAAATTTTTTCACCGTTTCGAAAGTTTTTGAGAAAAAAATGAATTCACCAAAAGTTTAATTTCAACATCGCCAAGTAAACAATATTTACTGTTTTGAAAATCTCCAAAATTTTGGCCGAAACTTCAATGTTTTTTGTTCTGTTACGAAAAACGACTAGGAAAAACTTGACTAGAAAAAAAAATCCTGGTGTAGATTAACACCTTTATCCAAAATTTTTTCACTGTTTCGGACATTTTGAAAAAAAAACTAAATTAATGGAAAATATTCGGTGCTTATTATTATGGTGGCCTTTGTAAATGTCAGTTTTGGTCGAATTCCGACAACTCGAGGTCCGCAATATCTCACCACGAAAACAACCGTGTAAATTCAACTGCTACCGTAAGCGAAATCAAAAATGTTACTTACTTTCGAGAACTTCCATAAGTTCTGGTCGAAATTTCAACGTTATTCGTTCTGCGGTAAAAATAGCTTAACTGAGAAATTCCCCAAATTTTTTTACTGTTTCAAAAATTTTGAGAAAAAAAGTATAATTAGTGGAAAATATTCATTTTGTTGGATTTGCAAACAAAATTCCAGAACAATTTACGAAAAAGTATACCATCATGATTCACCACGGGACCAAAAAAATAGGAAAAAAAGAAGAATTTACGAACCACAACACCAACAAAATATAAACATGGAAAATAAACATTCTGGAAAAATGTTTTTGGGATTTTGAAAATAAATTTTTTACTGTTTCGAAAGAAGTTTTTTAGACGAGTTTCGAGTTTCCAATAGTGTCATTATCAGGAGTTCATCAAAAATACTTACTTTAGAGAAAAATTCAATTCGAAACAAAAAAAAATACTGTTCCATCAGAAAAAATTTTTCCATAAAAATTTTTTTTATTACTTCATTGTTTCATTCCCAAAAATCCAAAAAATTTTCCATGAACTTTATATTTTTTCGATCTTTTATATATACAGTTTCATGCCACCTTACCCATCAGCATACTGCAATTGGATTGCTCAAAAGTGGCCGACGTCTCGAGACGACCTGTTTGGAGGTGGTGGTTTAGTGGAGAATTGGGATCAGTTCTTCAAATTTTTTCTCTTTTTTTCAAAAGAAATTCAGTTTTTACCGAATGAAACCACAACGAAAAGCACGGAAAAATATAGAAATATAGAAGTAAATTTACAAACCGGTATATCTTAAAAGTGAGCGGAGTTAGGAAAAAATTGTCAACTACAAAGTTGCTCAGAATAAAATTTGGAGCAAGATTGTAGTTGACAATTTTTTCCTAACTCCGCTCACTTTTAAGATATACCGGTTTGTAAATTTACTTCTATATTTCTATATTTTTCCGTGCTTTTCGTTGTGGTTTCATTCGGAAAAAACTGAATT
>GL380233.1:29639-47091 GCA_000143925.2 Caenorhabditis brenneri | reverse complement strand
TAACTTTAAAGGCGCATAACTCAAAAGTGGGCGGAGCTAAAAAAAAGTTGTCAACTGCAAACTTGCTCGAAATTCAATTTTAAACAAAGTTGTAGTTGACAATTTTTCTCTAGCTCCGCTCCTTTTTGAGATATACCGGTTTCAAAAGTTTGATGTGAATTTTAGCTGCGTATTATAGCGAAAGTGGTGAGAATAGAGGTTTTATTCAACAAAAATAAAAAAGGATGGGTTCTGTGTGGGTGTAGCGTAGTTTGAAGGTGGTAATATTCAAAAAATTTTGTATGAAACAGAAAAAAATTTTTGAAAAAATTTGCTGTTCCAAAAAATTTTTTTCATCTTCCCTAGAAAAGTTTCTTCAGTCTATCCGCAATTAGCTGTGGCCTTTATCTTCATTTTTACAGTAAAACACCGCAAAAAATCTCTAAAATTCCACGAAAAACACCTTAAAACCACACACACATCACCCATTGTCTCTTCTCTCTAGTTCTACTGTTAGTAATGTTGTTAGTCTTATATCTCTTTTCCCATAAGAGCTATCAAAAAAATTTTAACTACGAAGTTGTAGAGCACAAAATTTGAAGCAACTTTGCTGTAGACAACTTTTTTCTAGCTCCGCCCCCTCTTGAGATATGCGCCTTTGAAGTTGAGCATCCCTTCAGAAGAGAGCGCGCCAGGAGAGAACCGCACTTTAAAGGCGCATATCTCAAGAGGGGGCGGAGCTAGAAAAAAGTTGTCAACTGCAGAGTTGCTCCAATTTTTATGCTCTACAAGTTTGTAGTTGACAACTTCTTGATATCTCTAACGGGAAACGATATATTTTGGTTAGTTAGGAAAATGCGCTCTGATGACAATTTTTCTCAAATTTTGTCGAAATTGTCAATAGAGCGCGCTTTCATCGTCTAAGAAGCAAAATTCAATAAAAAACTCACCTTTCTGCCCTCCCTCAGCGACCCATTTGAAATATTTTCGGCATTTCGAAGTGACACTTAGGACCCAAGCATGGAGCATTATAAGCATTATATCCGCAAAGTGCCAGATGAAGGAAACGGAGTCAGAGTGGTCACCGAGGGCTTCTGGAAAACTTGAACTCTGGGAAATTGAAATTGTGATTTTTTTTTTTGAAAATTGTTTCAGAATTTTTTCATGACGCACAATTCGACACCCGATTGAGTTTTGACTTTTGAGAATGACATATCGATTTTTTTGTAAACAGTAAAAATTTTCAGAATATTAGGAAAAAAATTTTTTGAAATAACAATTTTCTCAGAATTTTTGTTCACGGTTTCAAAAATTTCCATATTTTTGAGATCAGCAATTTTTTTCATGAGAGTGAAAACTTTGGAAATATAGGGAAACAGTTTTTTTAAATTTGGAATTTTTACTCTTTCAAAATAATTTTTTATGACGGGCAATTAGACGGCAGAAGAATATGTAGATGTTAGAAACTGCAAATTATTTTTTTTTGTAACAGTTTTTTTCCGTACTAGAAGGGAGAAATGAACAATTTGCGTGCTCCTCAACAGCATATTAATTTTTTTGAAACAGCAAAAAAAGTGAAATTGAAAAAAATGTTTGTAACTTTATTCTACTTCACAGTTATGAACTCCTCATTGATTCTTCCGCTCAAAGCACCATTATTAGTTTAGATACACGATGGGCCAAAACTTTTTTTGAAACGGTAGAAATTTTTGAAAAATGAAAAAAAATTGGGTAATTTATTGTTTCAAGGTTTATCTGTTATTGAGAGAGAACAACAGAAGCAATATCTACATTTCTCGAAAAGCACACTAACTTTTTCTGAAGCAGTAAAAATTTCGGAAAATAAAAAAAAATTTCCTCTTGGAATAATGGGATAAAGGGGAACTCAACACGAGCAATTTTCTTTTTTTATCAAAAACACATTAGTTTTTTTTTGAAATAGTAAGAAACTTGAGAATTTTTTGAAACTGTTTCTTTAGAAGCAATTTATTTCAGAAACCTTCACAACGCGCATTGATTTTTCAAGAGTTCCAGGGACACAGTATTTGTTTCACTGTTTCATAGAAAATAATTTTTGATTCTCCTGCACCATTACTAGTTTTGATACACATTGGGCCAAAATTTTTTTTTGAAACAGTAAAAATTTTGGAAAATTGAAAAATTGGAAAAATATTGTTTTTTTTTGCTGTTCCAATTTCCAGTATTATTTTGTGCCGCCACAATCATACTTGTTTCTCACAGTAATATCGTACAGTATCAAAAAATTTTTCGGCTTTAAAAACGGGCAATTTGTTAAAATAGCATTTTTTGGATTTTTCAAGCAATGCATGAATTTTTGTGAAACAGTAAAAAAGTGTTCGAATCTATTTTTGAATTTTTTTTTACAAATTTTTCTAATTCGTTAAGAAGAAATGAGCAGATATTTGAAATCTTATCAGGCAGACGAATTTTCTTGAAACAGAAAAAAATTTTGAAAAAAATTATACTGTTTCGAAAATCTTCAAATTTTTTCATCCAGTTTTTGGCTCAAATCTCTCTTTTTGGCAATTTTTTTCAAAATCAAAATTAGTTTTACTACAATCGGGTATTCGAGAAAATCAGATTTCGATCAGATATTTTTTACTGTTTCAAATTTTGTGCTGGTACTAACGAAATGCCAAAAAAAACGATTCTACTCTTATTGATGGGGGCTCCGCGTCACTTGGAAACTTGTGAATTCGTAACTGCGATGTTTCGCGACTTGACATTTCGCAGCCAGTACAAAACGACGTAGAAAGCAAGGGTTACGCCAGAAATAACATAAACGTAATTATTGAGATCGTCAGACAAGACTAAGAAATTTTTTTTAACATTTTGGTTGAAGTACAATTTCATTCTACTCGCCAAAGTAAGTTGCGAAATGTCGTAGTTGCGAATTGGCAAGTTGCCAAGTGACGCGGAGCCATTGATGGAAAATATTGTCGTAACCATAAAACTGAATTTTGTGAAACAGTTTAAAATGTTTTGGAAGTATCTTTACTTTTTATTAGAGAAGATGTTTCTACAATGATTCAACGAACACCGATTCTACGAACACCGACAAGAAAAAATATCAGAAAAAAAAATTATTTTTGGAAACAGTAAAAAAAAGTTTTAGAATTTTTATCTGCAAATATTTTTCACTGTTTCCAAATAATTATTCATTTTTAATATGTATCAGCTGGTTGTTCTCAGTCACAAACTTTATGAATCAAAATTTTATTTTACCAGTACACTGAAATATCAGAAAGAATTGAAATTTTATTGTTTCAATTTTCATCGCAAAAAGAAATCAAAACGAATTTTAGAACCGCTCAGAAAAAATAACATTGCTTTTGAAACGGTAAGAATATTTGCAAAAACAATGTTCCAAAAATTTCTTTTTGCTGTTTCAAATTTTTTCTACTACGGGATGAAATTAAGAAAATCGATTTTCGTAATCTCATCGCGGCCGCGGCCGGCCGCGGCCGGCGGCTTTTTGCTATAAGTCGGCCGCGGATAACTCAATCGGGCCGTCCTTTCACCAAGATGCATAACTTTTTATGCTCTACAAGGCCGCCTCTTACATCGAAAAAATCCCACTGCTAGGAAGCGAGATATAAAAACTGCTTCGGCTTTTTTTCGGCCGATTCGACAGCTCTGGTCTCAATACATTAATGTATTTCCCCTGGAACAGCAGTCATCGGGACACATTTTCGAAATAATGTTTGCTCTTGCAATAAATCGATAGCCTCATATTTCAGGGAGTAATCATTGAACGATGGCACAAATACCGCTGTTACTATTGAAATGTCTTCATAGGGATGGTACTGAATCTTTGTGGAACAGTAAATAATTTTTTCCAGGTATTTGAGAAATTTTTTTACTGTTTCGATATTTTTCAGTTTTGCAAATGTTTTAGGCGTAATCATCCTGATCGACTTTTCGTTTTACAGGAAATATTGTGAACATACATGTCCAGGGCTGGTCGGGGCCGGGCCCAAACCAAAATTTTCATCAAAAATAAATAAAAAATATTTATTCAAAGCAGTGATTATTGAATGCAGGAAAAGACGTTTGTCGCCACCGGTTTATGTTTGGGTGATGAGCCCCCGATGCGAATAACTTAGAACCAATGCTAGAATGTAAGAGAGCTGACTAGAAGCGAGTCAAGTTCAAGTCTTTATTACTAACTAGTCCCTTACTCGTTAGTTTGATAACGAACTGGTCAACAATAATGTGCTCAATAGTGAGCGGGGCTAACTAGTCACTCGAAAGTAACTATTACATGTTAGAATAACAGAACGTATATCGGGTAAGTGGTAGAACGATAAGAATGAGTAATTAGCGGTGATGACAAAGTGTGCGTAAGATCTGCAGGCATGACGCGCCGCGCCTCGAAGGATGCGCGTCTATGAAGAGACGCAGACGAGAGGAAGGCGGGCGTTTGAATATTGGTTTGCCGCTTTGACGATAGGTCAAAGGAAGATTTACTCGGGTTGGCTTGAAGATGTCATTCCGTTTTAGGTTGATTGTTAGCATATGTTGGGAACTAGTTGGTTTGGTGATAGAGTTGAATTGACTTGACTTGTATAAGGGGTTTACTGCTTGGTTGTAGCCACAGCATAGCTGGGGTTACGACACTGGGGGGCGCGAAATGAACTTTTTCCTAGGGAAAAAGTTAACACCTGCTCCTCGTCAGAAGAGCTCTCTTCTGGCTTACCAGCCCTCGAACCTTGCTTAGCTGATCTTGGCAGGAAAGCCCTTGTCCTCTGCACTAACTCGTCTCGATGTTTTGGAGTCACTTCCTTGACGAGTTGTCCTTCAGACTTGGTGATTTTGTCGCCGTTGATTGCAGGCTTTGGTTTGTTCTTTGACCCCAGTGGTCTTCCACGTTTCTTCGGAGCCGTCTTGGTCACCAAAGTCGGGTAAGTGTTCAGTTTTGGCTGGGGGATAGTTAGCTTATGATTGCCAGTGGCATTCATTTCCAACTCGTCTCCCGGTTCCTCAAGTGGAATTAATTGGTTCACTGATTTTTCAACCGTGTGTATACCAATTTTTACCATTACCGATCTAACTCTCCCTTCAGTGGTCTTATTGATACTCATTATTCGTCCCAGTGGCCAATGATGTCGTTGTTCCATCTTTGATTCCACGAGAACGACTTGTCCCACTTTCGGAGTGAGGCTAGAGTGTGCTGACTTCTTCGGTTGATAATCCTTGAGTACTTGGAAGTACGAGTCTGTGAACTCTCTCCATAGATCCTCCTTGTATTGTCCTAGCTTTTCCAGGTATTGTCTTGTCAGTTGTTCAGTATCACCATTCTTGATGACTCCGAAAACTGTGCCAGACTTTTCCGGAATGACTAGTCTCACGTTAGGATTTATGAAATCCATCGGACAGATTGCTGGAAGGTCCGACACGTCCTTTTTGTTTGGCGTAACTGGTCTCGAGTTAAGGAGTCCTTCGACTTCTATGATGAGCGTCTCCAGGTCGAGATACGGTAGTGTCGTCTTCCCAAGGATCTTGTAGATCATATCCTTGACTAGGCTCACCAATCTTTCGTAGATTCCACCCATCCAGGGTGAAAAGGGTGTGATCAGCTTGATTTCGATCTCTTGGTTAGCCATGTAGCACGCCAACTCGTCTTCGTTGTTGATGAGCGACTTTATGTCCTGATTCATCATCGAGTATCCCAACTTGAATGAAGGTGCATTATCACTCATGATTGACTTTGGAACACCTCTTCTGGATGCGAATCTTTTGAAGGCGTTGATGAAGGATTTCGTCGAGTTGTCATGGATCATCTCCAGATGTATTGCCCTTGTGATGACACAAGTTAACAACATTATCCAGACTTTACCTTTGGTGTTGTTTTTGTCTAGGATTTGGTACTGGAACGGTCCACAGTAATCTATCCCGATATGGGTGAAGGGTCCTTCCATACTCGTCCTGACTGGTGGTAAGTCTCTGGTGTACGGATAGTCGAATGGCTTTCCATGTCGTTTTCTGCAGGTGACACATTTGCTTCTGACTTGTCTCACAAGACTTGTCAATCCCTGGATCCAATATTTCCTTTGGATCTTAGCAATCAGGTCTTGCACGCCTTGGTGATTTAGAGATTCATGATATTCCATCACGATAAGCTTAGCGAGAGGATGACGTTGTAGAATCACTATTGGTTTTCTCATATCATCCGTGATCCTTGGATTCGAAGCTCTGCCTAATCGTGACTGGAATCTCCACAATCCTTGATCTTCAATGACTGGTCTACACTTGGGTGGAATGACTAATCCCATTCGTTTCGTGCCATCCACGTAGTGGTCCGCGATGATCATCCTTCTGGCTATCTTTCTTTTCTCGACCAGATCTTTTTCTTCGGTGGCCTTGTCGAACTGACTCATGATGGTTCCTTTGAAAGAAATCTTTTTAGATTCCGAGTGTCTCGAGTTTCTTGAAGCTGCGCAAGTATTGATGAACCTACAAACTTTTGTCATGATAGACACAAGTTTTCCTAGGCTGTTTGTCCGGTCGTAGGGGACGATCGATTTGTCAGCTTCACTCGTCTCGATTGTGTATATTGGAATTTCTTCCGCTGCGTCGGACTCGGCTTTCTTTAGTTCAATTCCTTTCGCTTTGCACAATTCTCGAAAAGCTGTTGGATCAGCTGGTGTTCCGTCAAGCTTATCTGGCCAACTTGTCTCTGGAGACTTCAAGAATGGTGGTCCTTCGTTCCAGATGACACTATTTTTCAGCTCGTTGAGCGAACATCCTCTGCTTGCGATGTCCGCTGGATTGATTCCTGTCGGAACGTATCGTACTGAAGAGTTGACATTGTGCTGCGTTTGGAGGATTTCCAGATTCTTGTGGATCGTTTTCACTCTGTTGGCTACCCATTTAGACGCTGTGTTGTTGACGACTTTACTGATTACCCAGTAGAGCGTGCATGTTGAGTCTGAGAAGAAGTTGACTTGATCGATCTTCATGTGAAGCTCTTCGGCAAGAACTACGGCTGCATTTGTCGCCAATTCCATTGAGATGAGTTCCATCCTAGGAATTGTGAACTCTTTGCCTGCTTTACTCGGCTTCACTCTTGATTTGGATAGTAGAAGTCCGGTGTCGTAGGCTCCATTCCCATATCCAACTCGTAGGTATGCCACTGCTGCATAATGGTTTTTAGACGCATCGGAAAACAGGACGATCTCCGTCGTTTCGAACTCGTAGTTTGTCACCACTTGACGTGGAATCTCGTATACGGTGTCCGTGAACATTGATTTTATCTCATCCCATTTCGGAATCAGGTCCTTCGGTAGTCTCTCCTTCCACTTCAGACCTCTTGCACATACGATGGATATGAGCTTCTTCAGTGGAACCAGAAGCGGAGCGATTTGTCCAGTTGGGTCGTAGTTTCTTGCGAGAAATGCAACTATTTCTCTTCTTGTCGGAATTCCTACTGGTGGTGTTGCTATCTTGATAGTCAATTTGTCCGTGACGGAGTCCCAAACTAGTCCTAGAAACTTGTTCTCCAGTTTAGGCGCTCGATCCGACTCGTCGATCTTTTCCATGACTGCTCCATGGTTGACCAAGTATTCTCTTGCATTCATGTGCATATTGGCAAATGCTTGCTTGGAATCCTTATAGAGTTCGGCCAACTCGTCCTCTGAGTTCGTGATGAACATGATATTATCGACATAAAGATTTTCCTTTATCTTTTCGTTGATCTTGTGTGGAAAAATGTCGAGGTAGAGCAGGATGGTGACGGCCAGTAAGAATGGAGAACAGGAAATTCCGAAGGGCAATCGTGTGAAGCGGTAGACTACTACATTGTTCCAGACTGGTCCTTTCTTTGGGTCCTTCAACCACAGAAATTTAGTTAAATTTCTGAACTCGTCCTGGATTCGTACCTGATGGAAGGCCTTCTCTATGTCGGCCACCATCAGGTACTTGCCTAGTCTTGCTCGCAAGTGTTGGCCAATAATCGGATTAATCAAAGCAGGTCCGGGAAAAATGCACTCATTGATTGACAGTTCTCCTTTTCCGTGTGCTGATGCATCGTTGACGATCCTTATCTTTGTGAAATTGGAATCGCCTTTATATACAACATCATTTGGCATGAATGATGACGGTCCTTGTCCTTCCATTTCTGGAGTGACTGCTTCAATAATTCCGCTTTGGAGTTGCTCTTCCACGATTTTATGGACTTCTGCCCTTATCTTCAGGTCCTTTAGCTTATTTTCGCACAGTAGACTTAATCGTCTTCTGGCTATTGCCTCGTTTGAAGATAACTGGTCTTGTCTTCCATTTAGTGGGAACTGAACATGGATCTTATTGTCCTTGTCGATGATGGCTGACTCTTTGAACTTCTTGATGAGCTCCTGGTTGAGTATGTCCTTCTTCTTTTGGACTGTTGGATTTTCTATCCCGAGTATCTCCAAACTCGTCAACTGCTCGAGGAGTAGCTGGAGATTTGCATTGGTTATGGGATGTTGCACTCGAACTCGTCCAATTTCTTCGGATTCTTCTACATTCAGTGTGTTGATGGCTACTTGATTGGAATATAGAGTGAGATCCTTGGATTGGTCTGCTGGAACGAGTGCCAACTCGTCTGCCTTGGGATATGTTACGAATCCGAATAGTGTCCTTTCGATCGTTATACCACTGGGAAGTTCGTATGATGTGGCTCTTTCAAGCCGCTTCATGATGTTGAGTACATTGTTACCCAGTATAAGATCGATATCGGTACCATCGATTTCGGTTAATTTGGCTGTTTGATCCAGAGGGATTTTGTACTTTTCCAGATATTGGACGTCTTCATCGGAGTGTTTCGTCGCCGTAAAACTCGTATTCATTTTGGAAAAGCTTGGTACGCAGGTTGCCCATGCTTTTCCGTCGATGTCTTTTATGTCGAGCCGATAGTAATCGCACGACTGGTCCGTTGAGTCTCCGGCGAATCCGGTGAATTTCAGTTGACGTGTTCCGACTAGTTTTAGCTTTAATCTCTTCGCGGCGTTTGTAGATATGACCGATGAAGAGGCACCGCTATCCACTAGTGCGATCAACTTGTCTCCGGATGGTGTTTGCAGTTGGATGAAGGGTAATCTGACGAAGAACGTTTATTGCTCGGAGGTCTCAACCCCCTCGCATCGAAATAACTGCTCTTCCAACTCGTCGTCTTCTTCCAAGTTGTAGAGCACGTTGAAGCAGTTGATTTCGGCTGCGTCCATGCGCTTTGACGTACAATGGCCAGAGAAGTGGCGCTTTTGACAGTGGATACAGTTGAATTTTGACCTGCACCTTTCCGTTTTGTGTCGGTTGCTGAGGCAGTTTGCGCAGAGTCCCTTCTTTTTCACAATTTCTGCTTTTTTGTTCGGTGTCAAGGTGCACTCGACAGCCGTATGACCCTTTGTATTGCAGTATTTGCATGGGACTTCGCGACTCGGCGGTGTGAATTTTGTTCGTTGTACCTCGTCTCTGCGCTGTACTGGTCTCCGGAATGGTGCCTGTGTTGTGGCTGGCTCGACAGTCTCTAGAGAATTGATCTCCACGATGCCTCTACGGCGCTGTTCGGATCTCTTAGTGAATCTCAATTCCGTTTTCTTCTCGGCGATAGCTTGGAAGGCGGCTTGCGACAGCACTTCGAAGGTTACTCCTGCCTTTTGATATTTCTTGCAGACTTTGTTGCGTAAGACTGCTGGCAATTTCTCCACGAAAAGCTTGGTGAACGTCGGTTGGTCGATATCCAATGACAGGCCTTTGAGTCTGTACGCCACGTTGGTGTACTTGTTCAACGTCTCCTCGATCTTGTCGATGTCCTTCTCCTCGAACTCCATATCATCGAGTTCATTGAGCAGGATGTCTTGTTGGTATTTGTTGCCGTTGTACTGGCGATCGAGGTTATTTCTGACGATGATGTAGTCCTCCTCGGTCATTCCTGACGGTTGGAGCTGGATTGCTGCTTTTCCTTGCAGAAGATTGGCTAGGATTCCGAGCTTTACGTCCGGCGAGAAAGACGGATTTCTGTGAACGAACTGGTCAAAGGTGTTGATGAATAATGGATACTCACTGGCTTCTCCGGAGAAGTTTTTGAGAAGGTGTTTGGCAGCAATAATTTGTTCAGGTTTCCCTTCATATAGCGATGAACTAGTCGCGTTGTTTGATGCCTGGTTTATTGGCTGTGTGTAGTTCAAACTCGTCAGGTTTCCACCTTGACTGGGTTGGCGGTTGCTGACTTGTCGAACTGGATTCAGGTTGTCCATTCTGTCGAGGACTGATGACATTAACGAGGCGAGATTATCATGTCCTCGTCTAACTTCGGACCCAAGTTCGCTGACACCTTCTTTGAGCTTATTAAACTGTATCTCTCGAATCTTCTCACGAGATTCGAGTTGCTCGATACGTTCGATAATATTTGGAAGATATTTCTCCGCGTCGTCGTTGTTGTTGATCTTGGGTCTATGTCCACCTGTAATATCGTCGACAACTTGGATCGAAGCCCTACCGACTCGGCTACGAGATTCGCCTAGGCGAGTTTCAGAAAGGCTTCGGCGTCTACCGCCGTTCCATCCGAACTCGTCCCTTGGCGTTTCTCCTCGGAAACTTTCGTTTCCGAGTCCCCCTTGCGGGTGTCCGTTCAGGCTTCTTTCCTGGTTGTCGACTAGTGAGTCGTTGGGTTCCACATTCCTGTTGTCCTGTGGGGGTCCTCCGGCTCCTTGTGTTGCTCGAGAAATGAAGTCCAATCCCGATTCCTCCAACTCTTGGGCACGATTTATGAGCGTTCTCAACGCTTGCTTGAGACTCTTCAGCTTGTTCTGATTCTCAATATGGGTGTTGATGTCGGCTCGGCTCTCTTCCTTTGCCTTAGGAGTTTCGGAATACTGGGGATTATTCGTCAAAAATTCCTCGATTTCTTCATCGAACTTGTCCAAGTCATCAAGCTTTTGCTTCAGTGATTCCTTTGCATCGAGGAGCTTTTGGGCATCCTCTCTTGTCATACCCGGAAATATTTGAATATCCGCGGAAGCATGAACTCGGCGAGCGTAGGTGCACCGCTGCGATAGAGCTTTCTTGAACTCGGACAAAACTGTTCTCATTGTTGTTGATAGCTGTTGACTGACTCGTCGATTGTGTGCTTAGACGCACTAAAATACCCAGATTACCTCTGAAAGAAGTAAAATTAGTAGCCTGTGGAGGTCGGAACTAGTCTCCGATCCTCCGAAAAACACCACGGCGAGGAGGTAGGTTTTGGTTATCCTACCAGGGCGGTTTTACTATACGGTTGGTGGGCTCCCCTTGCACTCACAGATTCCTTACGAGACTTAAGTACCTAACCGATTGAGGGCCGACCCCTTTCAGGTGACTATCACACCCACGAGTACGTTTATAGTCTGCACTCGTTGGACTTTAAGATCTCCTCGACCTCTTGTTGAAGTCGACTGGCCTTGTCTAGGGGTCCAGACGCTCCCCTGCTGGAAGCGTGCTTGATGATTTCTTTTTACGGGCGACCAGATCAAGCCATATCGCAGATTCGTTCTCACGTCCAAGTTCCAGGTCGTAATTGCCTGGTGTCGATCGGATTGCAGACTCCGGTATTTTGGGATCGACTCCTTGAATAGGTTCCTAAATTCCCTGTAGGCTGAAACTAGTGGGCCTACAGGACTACCAACCGATTTTTTGGGAACCCTGTGATAAGTTATAAACTAGGATTATTTAATAGACAGTAAACGAACTCGGCTTACCAGACCGTGTTCGTACGAACTAGCGCTTACTTAATAAAGTTTGGTGACTAGATAAAGTAGGGCGGCGCTAGTGATGGATTGACTACTAAGTCCTAGAGCATAGCTTATTTTGGTGGTGCACGTTATCTTACCTTAGCCGTGGGGTTTGGAGAAACAGAGCAACGACATAAGAAAGGAAAAAGAATTAAAGATATTTCAAGAGTGATGAACTCTTGTGGCACAAAATTAAATACACATATGTTAAAAAATGGGTGATTGTTTCTTTTTGGTTAATGAACGCAATTTAACAATGTTAATTATATTCTTGACCGTCCTTCCGACGCCTCTCTCATCTTGCTTCTCCGATCCCCTGGTCTCCATGATGCTCTCCTCCTATCTCTCCTCCTTCTTCTTCTCTTTCCAACTCGGCCTCCTTTCTCTTCAGCGCTTCCGCTCCATATTTCGCCAGACAGATCGATCTCAGGTGGGTCTCTCCGCATCTTTTGCATGATGGCCAATTCAAACTGTATTGGCACTCGTCGCGGGAGTGTCCGCTTCTTGAACATGCTAAACATCTTCCTTGTTCGAGTAGCTTCTGGATTCTTCCTTCCGCCGTTCTGATTGTCTTGCACTCGGACGATGTATGGAATTCGGCGCAATACAGACACCCAATTGGCGGATCCGACTTGTCTCTCTGGTCTTGTGGGATTTTTCCGTACTTGATTAGAAGATCTTGTTGGAATTGGGTTTGCTGGACGAGCCGTACTTTTGATTCGAGCTCTTCTATCTTCTTCTGCATTTCTGCCATGTTTTCGAGAGCTTTTAGCTTAGTTTCCCATAGAGTTTTCGTGGTGTTAGCCACTACTCGTCTCAATATTGCACTCTCCGTGGCCGATGGAACGTTGTTGAGTTTTTCTTTGTATTTCTTGAATTTCCCGTCAGCCAGGAGTTGTGATAGCTTTACAGCTTCTTTCTTGATGTTGCTGGTGGACGTGACGTTTGTTGGGTGGAATGTCGGATAAAACGCTTCAGACTCTTTAAATTGGTTCTCGATAACTGTTGCATAGTCATTAAGAACCTCTTTTGGGTCCTCTGACTCGGCTTGGGGTACAGTAGTATCCATTGCCTCGTCTGAAGGCTCCCTAAGAAGTTCTTCGACAGTTAGAGCCTTCGCATGCATCCGACTCGTCTCGCTTGTTGATTCCTCATCCAGCAATCTTGACTCGTCCATGCTGCTTCCTGTCGCGATAGCTATTTGAGAGAGAGAGAAAGTTTTGACGGAGAGATAGGTTTTTGTCGGTATCAACCGTTAATCGATAACTTTTGACATGAATAAATATTTGTTATTATTCGGGCTCACAAGGATAATCTTAGGCACTGCTCACAAGGATAATCTTAGGCACTGCTCACAAGGATAATCTTAGGCAGAATCCAGAATTGCTTGGAAGAGCACCAGCCACCTGAACAAGCTGGATTTAGAAGAAGCTACGGGACAACAGAGCACATCTACAACATCAAACTATTGCTCCAGAAATCCCACGAGTACCACATTCCATTATACATAACATTCGTATACTTCCAGAAAGCGTACGACACAATCGAGTGGAATCCGGTGTTTAATGTTCTTGAGAAGCATGGTGTAGACAAAGCCTACGTTGAAATCTTAGAAAAGATATACAAGCACGCCGAATCAAACATCAAAGTTCGTGAAGAATTGACAAGAGTGGAAATCCGGAGAGGGGTGAGGCAAGGATGTGTCTTGTCACCGCTGCTTTTTAATGCGGTGTTGGAGGATGTATTTGAGGAGCTGGAATGGGAAACAAAGAGTCAATACGGAGTGAGCATTAATGGGAAACGGCTGACAAACCTGAGATATGCCGATGACATCGCACTGGTGGCCTACGACCAAAAGACAATGCAGAAGATGATAGATGAGTTGGTGGAGAGTAGTCGGAAAGTTGGATTGGTGGTGAACAAAAAGAAGACGGTCACGATGACAAACGTGGTGGCTGGAAATCAGGAGGACCAGAGGTGCGAAATAAACGGCCACAAAATGGAGATGGTGGAGAGTTTTGTTTACCTGGGGAGTTGTGTGTCATTTGATCCCAGTAAACAAAATGAAATTCAGAGACGAATTAGCTCAGCATGGGGAGCGTTTACGAAACACCGAATGTTCCTAACGGATAGAAGAGCGCCACCACGACTGAAACAAAGAGTGTTTATAGTGTGTATCCTACCGTGCTTCTTATATGGATGTGAGACGTGGAGTCTGAAGGCGGAGGAAAGAAGGAAGATGGAAGTGGCGCAGAGAAGAATGGAGAGGGCGATGCTCGGAATCAGCCGCCTGGACAAGGTCCGGAACGAGGAAATCGCACGAAGAACGAGGCTCCCAAGAATAACGAAAGTGGCGTGGAAACGAAAGGTCAATTGGGCGTGGAAGGTTGCCAACGCGGAAACTTCAAAGTGGTCACGTCAAATATCGGAATGGTGTCCTCTTGAATTCAAAAGAACACGCGGAAGACCAGTGCAAAGATGGGAGGACGAGATGAAACAGGTGATCGAAGGAACCGGGGCCTCAGGTGTCACCTGGATGCGGAAGGCAAGATGCCCATTGGCGGAATGGAACAAACTCATGACTCCAGCGAAAAACGGAAATCTATAGAACTATTTATGATTCCATTTTCTGATATCTGGCTATAAATTTGATTTGATTTGATTTGATTATTCGGGTGCAAATATATTATTATCTTCTTTGGCCGACTCGTCGATATTCTTGCGCGACATGGTCCCGAGGGGGATGATCTTCTTTCCGACTTGATGTCGTCGTTTGTGCGCTCGAACTCGTCTTCACTTGTTCTCCGCTGGTTTGGAAACTGATCGGAGAGGACGAGAGAGGGGAGCCGGTCAGGTGTAACCTAAAGAAACAGATTTTAGTGTATTTTTGTGCTACAGATTTTCATAAACTTGAAATATCACCGTGAACCACCGTCAAGAATGGATAACTATTGAGGGGGGATTTGTCTGGAATTGTTATTCTGAGCCATACGCAATCTTGACGGATTTCTCAGCACTTATTTGACTGTGGCTGATGTCGGCGCAGTCGTTGCCACGTCGCACTCGTCCCCGAGTGTCCGAATTTGCGTCGACGAGTGATCCGACTTTCACGGTTCTGAGCCACTTTTCAGAGTATTGATTTTTTGCGGAATTCTGTGCTGAAAAGTCTGAAATTCAAACTTACCTGCACTCGACAGCTCTTTTTCTTCAATTTGACTTCTCCCAACTCGTCTCGAGAGTTTTTGGTGTCGTCGCCGTTGAGCATACTTCTTTTCGCGGTGTCGAACTTCGGATTTTCCAGCTTCTTCTACTTTTTCCACGAGTAGAATTGAATTCTAGCATTATTGAATTCGGGCGAATTTCCGAAGAAATGTACTCTACTCGTCCTTTGCCAGTCTCTTTTTCCTAGCATTGTCATCATCCCGGGTCATTTGAGCAAACTTTACTGCTCATCAGGGATTTTTTTTACATAATTTTCCGAAAAAAATTATATTTCCGGTCGTTATGCACCATGTCGCCACCGGTTTATGTTTGGGTGATGAGCCCCCGATGCGAATAACTTAGAACCAATGCTAGAATGTAAGAGAGCTGACTAGAAGCGAGTCAAGTTCAAGTCTTTATTACTAACTAGTCCCTTACTCGTTAGTTTGATAACGAACTGGTCAACAATAATGTGCTCAATAGTGAGCGGGGCTAACTAGTCACTCGAAAGTAACTATTACATGTTAGAATAACAGAACGTATATCGGGTAAGTGGTAGAACGATAAGAATGAGTAATTAGCGGTGATGACAAAGTGTGCGTAAGATCTGCAGGCATGACGCGCCGCGCCTCGAAGGATGCGCGTCTATGAAGAGACGCAGACGAGAGGAAGGCGGGCGTTTGAATATTGGTTTGCCGCTTTGACGATAGGTCAAAGGAAGATTTACTCGGGTTGGCTTGAAGATGTCATTCCGTTTTAGGTTGATTGTTAGCATATGTTGGGAACTAGTTGGTTTGGTGATAGAGTTGAATTGACTTGACTTGTATAAGGGGTTTACTGCTTGGTTGTAGCCACAGCATAGCTGGGGTTACGACAACGTTAGTTTATTGAAAATTTTAACACAAGTATTCGAATATTCACGATGTGGCCGATTGATAGACTAGACACAATGAACCATATATTTCTTTTTTTAAACAGTGAAAAATATTTAAAAATTGTATAATTTTGAAAAAAACTGTTTTTCTGTATCACTTTTTATTATTTTTTTCACCGCTTACTGTTTTAAGACAATTTTTCTGGCTGTTCACTGATATGGATGGTAGGTCGCAACAAGCAATTATCGGATTTCTTCAAGGGCAATAGATGGGTTCTTGTGAAACAGTAAAATTATTAAGAATAAATTTTCGAAAATTTTTCACTGTTTCAAAAACGTACAAGCTTGTATCAAGCTATGTTTGGCTCTAATTTTTACCAGGTGTAAAATCCAGAATCCCAAATCTTACTACAATCGAGAATCCAGAAAATGACTTTTTGATCAGAATTTTTTTTCGGTTTCAACGTTTATCTTAGTAAAAACGGAATTCCGGTATAAACGATTCTTGAACTTTACCTGAATCGTTTATACCCCAAGTTTTCATGATTTTTTTTTGAAAATTCGTTGCTTATCAAAAATAAAATTTTTTTCAAACTTTTTCAAAATCTTGCCCGATCGTGTCGAAAAATTATTGCTTGTATTTCCAAACGAGTTAAAAACATAATCCATAAAAATGCTCGTTTTGGACTATTTAGAGCGTGCATTGTGTCTTCAACTCGATTGGCAAGTGAGATGATTCCGAAACTACTCGTTTTGTGAATTATTACACGGGTATATTTTTTGAAACAGTAAAAAAAGTTCCTGTTTTAAACCTTATTTCAGGAAAATTAATCCTATCCCAATGTACTTTTGATACGTAATTTTTATGTCAAACAGGTTTTACTAGCAATAAAAAATTCAGAAAATAAATGTTCAATGGAGATATTTTACTGTTTCGTTTTATTTTTTTTTTCAAAAGGTAGACTGTTTTTGAGCAAATTTTGGATTGCACAAAAAGTACAGAAACTTTTTTTGAAACAGTAAAAGTAATTCCCAAATAATTTCCAAAAAAATTCTGTTCTTCGCTGTTTCAATGTTTTTCTACTATGCGAACAAGCCAAGAAAACTGATCCGATGGTTTCATCATGGAACTGAGTTTTTCGGGATAGTGAAAAAATCAATTCGAAAAAAACTGTTTTGATGACTTTCAATTTTTTCGAATCGAACTTTCAGAAAGGGTTTTTCGATCTGCCCGGAAAAAAACTTTTCATTTAGGTTGGGTCTCTTATTTGAACAAGCTCTTGGAGTTCATTTGCAGTAAATATATTTTTCGTGAAACTGTAATTTTTTTCCATGGATATCCTTTCCAATTTTTTCAGTGTTTCAAGTTTCATAACTATTGCATACTTTTTCAGGCAGATTTGTTCATGGCAACATGTCGAACAACGAAAAGAATAGCAGAAAAATAATTTATTTTTTGTATTGAAACTGTGAAATTTTTTTTTCACCTTTTTCAAAAATTGTGTTATTTCGGGAATCTTTTTTTTTCGGTATTAGGTTTTGTTTGTCTCTACTCAAATGGAAATATTATCGAAACAATTATTTGATATGGAATTTTCGAACAAAAAATCGTTCAACTTTTTCTACCGTTTCA
>GL380232.1:66787-98953 GCA_000143925.2 Caenorhabditis brenneri | reverse complement strand
AACTATTCTTGCTCCCAACACTTTTTCCCACCCCTTGTTCCTCTTTCTACTGACACTACGACATTGGCAACGATGATGCTCAATACAACAAAGGAATGCCCGAAATCTGAACCAAATTGCATGCAACCGATCATTGAAGAAAAAAGCAAAACACAACCGTTCTGGAATGCTCATCCAAACAAATTACAAAACCTGGATATGGACTCTTCTGCCAAGTTGCCAGGCCCGGAGTGTCGCGAATGTTATTTGCGACTCAAAGAACTATCATTCGTCTCTGTCTGCCACTCGTGGAAATCACATTGGCTGGACGGACTGGATCTCACATCAAAGACCAATGCAACATCTGCAACGCTGTCTCCTTATCTCCGACGAGGAAAGTGCAACCTGACTGTCGGAGAAACTATGATCACTTCCTGCAACCGTATCTCCGAAGAGGAAAGTGCAACCGACCTTCTCCGTGAAGGCCATACAAGAAACCAGAATACCGGATAAGAACAGTATAAAAGAGAGCAGCAAGAAACTGCAATATGCTTCCATTACTTCCACACTACCATTGCTTCCCTCACTTCCTCGAAACAGAACTCAACTGTCACTATCTTCCCCAACTCCCTTTCCCACCATCATCTTATATTTAAATTACTTTTAATTCTTTTCTTTCTATTCAATAAATCTTACACCATCGAATTGCCTACTGAACCACCACAAACAATTCAAGCAAGAAGAATAATTTTATCCTTCTGCACACTACGGCTGCTTTCAGCTAGAAACATACGTGTCGAAAATCTTGAAATTCAAATTTTTTTTTGAGAATTTTCGGAAAAAAAACGAATTTCCGGACAAAATTCGGGGTTTTCTTCGAACAAAAAATGCCGCATGTTTTTCTGACCGTTTTTTTTTCTTCACCAGGATTTTTTGTCATCTATAAGTGCTCCAGAAGTAGTCGTCATGAGCTAGACTGCCGGTAGCTTACTGTCGTTTGGGCTTACTTTGGGTCTGAACTAGCCTAAAGCTTGTGGGAGAATGTACCAAACAGGGATTAGTGTTGCCTGGTACCGAATCCCGATAGGATGTTCTGATCGTCCTGAAATTCCTCCACCTTCCTCATTTTTTCCAGTTCAGATCAGGTGCTTTTGCTCTCTCATATCAATCATTCCTAACAGTTTCTCCGCTTATCTTGCCTCCCCTCTCCACAGCCCCAGACACACACATTTTTTGTTGTTGTTATTGGTTTTTGTCTGTTCGTTTCTTCTTCTTCCTCCTCCACTTGTTCCACTCTTCGTTTCCACACCATAGCTACCTCCACCCACTAGAGATATCACCTTGCATGGAGAGAGGAAGAGCTGCTTAGTTAGCGCTGTTTTTTTACATCGCCCGAGTTCTTGTCGTGCTTCTTCTTCTTCTTCTTTTTGCTTTCTTCTTCTTCTTCGCCACTCACCCACTACTACTATTACTGGAGAAGAAGCCACAGGCTAGGCAAAGGCGAGAGGGGGCCTGGAGACGACATCGGACGTCTTCATCGATTCCTTGGCTTGGCGAGGCAGCAAGTGGGGCGCCAGAGACGCACGACTACTTTTGAGATGACGTCTGTATGTCACACTGCGTCTCTAACCCATTTCAATCTCTCTGTTGTGGGCACCGGGGCTGCTGTGTCGTTGTAGAAGAGAGAGGAAAAGAGCGATAGAAGAGAAATGGAGGAGGAGGCCGCCCTAGTCTTCTCCACCACTAAGTGAAGGAGAAGAGAAAGAGAGAGAGAGGGAGAGAGAGAGACGGGCGGACTATGCCCGTCTGACTCTCTTCGATGCTTCTGTCGTCTCTCGTCGTCTCTGCGTCTCTATCCAATTGGTTGGGCAATGGTTCTCTCACTAGTAGTTTGGCTACACGACCACCGCCACACGCCATCACTGAAAACGAGGCCTTGTGGTGTGATTGGTGTCGATTTCTGTGAATCTCTGGGTCTCTGTTTCCACAGAATTTTGGTGTTTGAATGTTAAGGAAAGGGGGCGCTCGAAAAATTCCAGGTTTCGCTCGCTGTGCCCCCGGGTTTATCGATTGTGTTGTTTAGTTTTTTTTCCCTGCATTCAGTCTCGACTCTCTCTCACGGGAAGAACATGAGAATTATGATGATGAGTTGGCACAAATTGCTGGGTTTTTTTCCGGGGGAAAATGATTCATCATCTCGTGAGAAAATCACAGAGCTCTGTAATTGTCGTTTTGGGTGTCTGTCTGGCGAGCGCCTAGACGAATAACAAATTTTTTCTTCCTTGTTTGTCGAAAAATTGATAAAAATAAGAGAAATTTGTCAAAAATCCTCTTTTTCTCAACTTTTCATTTTACTTCCCATCTGTCTGTCTGTCGATCGATTTTTGTTGATGTATCACGGGGTCTATTCTGTATGATTTTGACCACACACTCTCAAGTTCTCTCGTCGTCGTGGTCAATTCCTTTTGAATTGGCTGAAATCAACGAATAGTAGCTCTGAGAAGCATCTTTTTCTGTTGAGGATTTTTCATCGGATAACGTTTTATAAAAAATATGTGTCCGGAATCCATTATCTTTCCTGTCTCTTCATCACAAAATACTCTCTCGTTCCCCTCCCCGATACATTTTTTTGTGCGAATCACAAAAAAATGTTGCGTGCGAACATTGACTTTTGGAATAGGCTTTCCTCTTTACTGACAAGTTCTAGTACAAAAAACGACTGAACCGTTTTGAATAATTTGGGTCTCACCACGCAAAAACTTTAATTTTTGAAACTAGCGCCAATCCTGGGGGTTTTTTTCGATTAGTTTCTTATTTTTCATCACCACGAGGCGCACGAGTTCAGAAGGTGTCCTCCAAGCTCAATTTTTTTCAAACGCCCGCAAAAAATTAGCCACGCCCCGAAGGCGTGGCTTGTCGATTTACGAAGGTTTCTCACTTGTTTTTTGTGTTTTTGAGGGAGATTTGTTCAATTTCTGCCAAACTTCAAGTCAATTTTGAATAGTTTTCTTTCTTTTTTTGCATTTCTAAACTATAAAAAATGTATGGCGGAGCGCACTTTTCGAAGTTTCAGAAAAATTTTTTCCAAAGGGGACACATCGCGAGCCCGTAGCCAGCTCTGCCCTGGTGCAATTTTCAAGAGAAAATTATTCGAAAATTCAGAAAAGTCTCCATTTTTGTTGGTAGCTTCCTCTGAGCCAGCACAAACTATACGATTTCATATCTTCTACCTGGGTCTTTTGTACGATTTCTTCTGTGTTTTTCTCTTTTTTCTCAATTTTCTGCTTGATACAATAACATCCAATTATTTGAATTCCAGGTGGAGCCTCAATTCTCCCTCATCTTACTCCCCACCCTTTCTCAATCGATTCTCCACCCCCATCTCCTATCTCTTCCATCCAACGGCGGCTATCACTGCTCCTCCTCTCTCTCATTCCATCACAACCATAATTGGAGACAGAGTGTGAGAGCAGCAGCAGCAGCGCCTTGACATCATCATCATCACATAGGGATATAGTTGTGATGAACAAGCAGCTCTTGTCGTGCTCACTGAAGAGCGGTAAGCAGGTGACAATGGTGGTGGCTTCTGTGGCAACCGATGGAGTTGATCAGCAGGTTTGTTGGGGGCTTTTTCCAGGGGTTTTTGGCTTTATAGATCGAGAAAACGGGTTTTCGAAATAAAATTCAGTGAATTTTCTAGAATTCTCAAGGGATTTTTGACCCTGAAATGGCTGGTTTTCCATTAAAATTCGGTTTTGAAAAGAGGGTTTTTTGCAAGTTTTGTCACGAAAAATCGGATTTTTAAAGTGCATTTTGTGAAAAATTTAGGCCCTAAAATCGCCGTTTTTCCAAAACATCAACCACAATTTTTTTTTTTTAATTCACGTCATATTTTCCGTTCTGACGTCCCGATTCCCAATATTTCTCATTTTCCAAAAATAGCATTTTGGCAACAAACCTCACTTCTCAAAATTTTCCCACCAAATGATGGAAATCAGCCGAAATGACGTGAGAAATCATGAGAAACTACTATAGATTTTTGAACTAATTCTCTTCTTATTTTCAGGTCGAAATCTCGTACTACGATCAAAAAGTGATCGGCAACGGATCGTTCGGCGTGGTTTTCCTGGCAAAATTATCAACCACTAACGAGATGGTGGCGATTAAGAAGGTGCTTCAGGATAAGCGATTCAAGAATCGCGAGCTTCAGATTATGCGGAAACTCAATCATCCAAATATTGTCAAACTCAAGTATTTCTTCTATTCCAGTGGTGATAAGAAGGACGAGTTGTATCTCAATTTGATACTCGAATATGTTCCGGAGACGGTTTACAGGTACGGTTTTTATCGGAAAGTTGATTTAAAAAATTGATTGAAGAAGCTGTGGATTCTCAACTGCTATTAGTGTCGGAAGTGCTTTTTCTTAACTCATGTGCTATTTTTCCAAGTTTTTCCATTGCTAATTCTCAGGTGCTATCGCATCCTGAGTAATAGCACTTGAGGCAACAATAGCATTTGAAACATTGGAAAAATAGCTCTTCACCTATAGCACATGAGCCAAAAAAGCAATTTATTACCCGATAGCACTTGGGAAATTTAGCAGTTGAGAATCCGCCGGAAGTATGAAAATATTCAGTTGCTAGCAGATCTTTCGTTATTTCTCAGTTGCTAGAACCTGCTCTTTTGCTTGTTCTCAATTGCTAGAAACATGGATCGTTTGCTATGAATTTCATCATTTGCTATTCCGTGATAAATGATCCATGTTACTAGCAACTGGTTAATCCAATAGCAATTGAGTCACTCATTTTTTTATTGAGTATAGCATATGAGAAATCATCAAATATCAAAGAGCAAAAGATTCACTATAGCAAAAGAGCAGGTTCTAGCAACTGAGAAATAGTGAAAAACCTACTAGCACCTGAGTATTTGCCCCGAAAGTATAGCTGATGATATGTTTTTTTTTCCTTTGATATTCTGTTCCAATTGTAATGGTAATTGCCGAAAAAAACGCTCTATTTTCCGGTATAGGGTGGAGTTTCGTAGCGAGCTAGGACATATTCAAAAGTGAACTCTAATTTTACAGAGTGGCTCGTCACTACTCCAAGCAGCGACAACAAATTCCAATGATCTACGTCAAATTGTACATGTATCAGCTTCTCCGCTCACTCGCCTACATTCACAGCATCGGCATCTGTCATCGTGATATTAAGCCACAAAACTTGCTCATCGACCCAGAGAGCGGAGTGCTCAAACTGTGCGATTTCGGATCGGCAAAATATTTGGTGCGCAACGAGCCGAACGTCTCCTACATCTGCTCCCGTTACTATCGCGCACCGGAGCTCATCTTTGGCGCCACAAACTACACCAATTCGATTGACGTCTGGTCGGCGGGTACCGTGATGGCCGAACTTTTGCTCGGTCAGCCAATCTTTCCGGGAGACTCGGGCGTCGATCAACTCGTCGAGATTATTAAAGTGCTCGGCACGCCGACTCGCGAGCAGATTCAGAGTATGAATCCAAACTACAAGGAGTTCAAGTTCCCACAAATCAAGGCTCATCCGTGGAATAAGGTGTTCCGTGTGCACACCCCCGGCGAGGCAATCGATCTCATCTCGAAGATCATCGAGTATACGCCGACGTCGCGGCCAACACCTCAGGCGGTAAGTATTAGGCTATGGGAACGGATGTTTTTCGTGTGGTTTTCGAAGCGAAAAACACCGGAAATTCAATGATTTTGGAGAAAAATGACTAAAAAAAACAGAAAATCTCTAATTTCCGTGTTATGGCAATCTATACGAAAGACAGTTGTGGCCGGCGTCCCGCCTCGATATCACACCACGAAAACACCGTATAAATCAAAATGCTATCGTAAGACGTTTTGAAAATGTTCATTTATTTATCGGGTTTCATCAATTTTAATCGATTTTCAACGAAAATTTATTTTTTTTTCTGAGAAAGAGCTAGAAAAATTGCTGAAAATCGATAGAAATTGGTGAAATTTTATAAATTTTACGGTAGCAATCAAATTTGTACTGTACTTTTCGTGGTGAGACATCGGGGCCGCCAAGTTGTCGGATATTCGGCCAGCACTTACTTTTACACTGATTGCCATAATTCTGGAACATGCAGAGCCCTTTTTTCGTGATGAGGTTTTCTAATAGACCAAAATCGAGTGTAATTACCTCAAAATCCAGTTTCCCCACGATTGAAACTGATTCAAAAAGTCAAAATTTCGTATGAAGAGATGTTCATCTTTCTCTGCGATAATAATCTCTCTTTTGCCATTCCCTCCCTACAAAGCCATTCAATGATCCGTTTGATCTCAACTCAAAACTTTTTTATCTTCCAGGCCTGCCACCACGCCTTCTTCGACGAGCTCCGGAATCCACAGGCGGTGCTCCCATCCGGACGACCTCTGCCACCACTCGAAATGGAAGGACCAATGGGACCGAACGAGGTGTCGACGACAAGTGGCGATGTTGCCGGACCATCCGCCTAAATTTTCGCTGTTTTTTTTTTCAAATTTTTCCCCATCTTATCATCATCAATCACCCCCATCCCGACCCCATGTTTATTATTCTCTGTCTCCATTTTTCCCTCTTTTTTTTACCCCCACCATTTTCACCCTATTTTTGGAGTCATAATACACAAGTGTAACCTATTTTTCTCCTTTTTCTCTCACATTTTTCGCTTCACTCTCCCTCTCCCTCTCCTCCAAATAAAATGTCTAGTGTTGTAGTACCCACACTTTTTTCATTCGATGATGTTTTGAAAAAAGAAGCATTTCTTTTTCTCTGTAAAACTTTCCCCGTCCTTCTTCCCCTTCAACAACTATAAATGGCTCTTCTTTTCTTCTGTACATTCTCTTCTTTTTTTCTTGGAAAATCGCGAAAAAACCTAGCCAAAATGAATGCTCTCTGTCCACCTTTTTATCATTATTTTTATTTTTATTATTAGGTTTCCACCCCCTCCCCAACACACGCCAACATCGCCAATTACTCTCTCCTTCTCTCACTGTGCTTTTTAAAAAATTTATTTTTCCTTTTTTTTCTAAATTTTTTATCCTCAATCCCTATCCCTTAAAGATGATGATTTTATTTCTTTTCTAAAAAATTCTCTCTTTTTTTATTCGAAAAATGATATCTTTTGTGTCCTCTTCCTTTTCGCCCCCACCATCCCCCTCACCAAAAAACCACCATTCTCCTATTTTTTCTCCTCTCTCTCCTCCTCTTCTTATTCAATTTTATTTTCTATTCGTTTGGAAATAAAAGTGGATCGATTTTTTCCCAGATCCATGAGAAGATGCTGGGCGGCACCGATAAGGATCGGTCGGAAAAGTGGAGGCATCCTCCTCCTCTCCACTAGAACATCTTTGAATCATCATCATCTTTACACTCAACCCGGGCGTCAGAAGATTCTTCTATCCCCATCAGAATTACTGCTATTTTGGTCTTCTTTATTACTTTGCCCTTTATTCGGTGAAAACTGGAGAAAAACTGAAGAAAAAACGGAGAAAAATGGTGAGAATTGAATTTTCGAGCAAGTGCGCTCCACTGAAATTGCGCGTGGCTATTTGAACATTCTCTTGGAATAACTTGGTTTTTGTCGATTTTCGTACTATTTTTTCGATTATATTCAGAGATCTTGATGAAAAAAGCAAAAAAATGATTTTTTTTTTCCAGGAAATCATCTTTTCGGGAGTTTTCAATTTTGGAATTTTGTCGAAAATAGGCATGTTATTCTTGTTTTCAGTCAAAAACATTTCGGAACCTTAACCAAAAAATTTTAAGATGGAAATATTGAATTGCCACCGAAACGCTGGTTTTTCGCAGCAGAGCGCGTTTGCTTGAAATGATCGGTATATAAGTCCGTGATGTTATGCGCGTTTTGAGAAATTTTACTTGTTTCGAAGCAATTTTCGGTAATTATTGGCTCTCTCAGAATATAAAAAACAGCTTTTTGTTGAAAATTCAGACTTGACGAATTTGCTTTCTGTTTGGAAAAAAAACTTCGCTTTCTGAATCAGATTTAAACTTTTTACGCCTAAATTTAAACATCTTCTAAGAGTGTTTTCCGATAATTTGCGAAAAACGTCCTATAATTTCAAATTTAGGCGATAAAAACTTTTCATTTTCTGTTTTTCGGTAAAGCGCAGTTGCATTTCTCGCTAAACTCTGGAAATGCTGAAAATTCCCGATTTTTGTACTGTTTTTAGATCACTTTCAGATATATCTCACTAAACTCTCTCAAAATGCCTAAAATCCGCACAACCTACAAAAAACCGTGCCCTTTCGAAACCTTTTAAAAATCACCGACAAACACACCAAAAACCTATCAAAAAAGCTTCCTTCCCGATTCCTCTATTTGCGAAATGACTGGTTATGTTCACCGATTCCCCGAAAATAGAGCGCATTTTCCCTGCTGGCTTCTCTAACCGCACTCCGCGCTCCACACACTATTTCACCCCGCAGAGGGAGGGGGTTTCCACGTTTTCCTCCTCTGCCTCTTCACATGAAAAACGATGAGAGAGAGAGAGAGAGGGAGAGGAAACGAGAAGGAAGAAAGAGAGGGAATGAATTTCGATTGAAATGTGAGTGTACATGTGTGTACATGTACATGGAATTCCACGTGGAAAACCGTGCCCTTTTTTGCAGCTCGCTTGGATTTTTTTTTGGGGTTTTTTGGTGTTTTTCTGAGGATTTTCTGGGGTTTTCGGGGAATATTCAAGGCCTAACAGCCTCATTAATTATAAATTTTTCAACTTGGCTTTCGTTTTTATTTTTTGTCCTGTTGGGTAGAGCATTTAGGCCAATTCTGGCATTTTGAGGGGATTTCGTTTGATTTTTGCGTATTTTTAACAGAATTTTAACCTTCAGGACCAAAAAATAGTATTCAATAACTTTTTTTTCGCCTGATTTTCCATTTTTAAAAAATATTTTTCGTTAAATTTGTAGACAAAATTGGATGAAATTCTGGAAAATTACCTCGTAAACTCAAAAGAAAGTTCGAAATTAGGCGTATGAATTCAATTTTCAAAAATCCTTGTTTCTTAACGGAGCGCATTTGCATACCTCAAATTTTTCGCGTTTTAAAGCTCTTCTCCCTTTTTTTTCGCCCAAATGGACATTTTTCGTTGAATTTTTTGTCGAAATTCGCGAAAATTATTGAAAATTACCTCGTAAATTAAAAAAAACAGAAATGTTCGAATTTAGGCGTAGAGATATAATTAGAAAAAACCTTGTTTCTCAACGGGGCGCATTTGCATACCTTACATTTTAGCAACAAATTGCGTGTTGAATCCCCCAGTTTTGAATATTTAAAATGCAAACTCTGAGTTGTTTTCACGTGTTTTGAAACATTAAAAATCACATTTTCCTATTCATTTTTTTTCGCAGAAAATACTCGCGAATGGTGCTACGTGGCAGCTTCGTGAGACGATACTGAACGCCCGAACCGGAATTATGAGATTTGTTGTGAAGAGTGGTGAGAGTTCAACTAAAAAAAAACTTCAAAACCAATTTCTCTCCAGTCGTATCAATATGCATATTTCTCCTCATCTTTCAAACCGTCGATTCGGATTCCAGCGGCGGCGTCGTCGTCGTTGGCACCACTGTCAAAAGTGACGAACAGCAGGTGGTGGTGGCGGTGAATAAGACCGATGTGTTGGGGTGAGTTCCCTTTTTTCTTACGGAAAAAATTGCAAGATATGTAAAATATTTTTGACGAAATCCGAAAAAAATCCTTAAATTCGTTGAAAAAAATCATAAACAAATATCGTTGGAATCCACATTTTGGTTTTCTTTTTTGAATTCAGAATTCAAGAAAAAAACTGAACTGAAAAATCGAATTCTTAACTAGCCATCAAAATTTTCTCAAAAATAGGCGAAATAGCATGTTTTTGGTCAATTTCCAACATGAAAATCATCGAATTTCGCAAAACGAATGCGAATAAAATTTTAAGAATTTCAGTTAATTTTCTGGAAAAATAGAGCAAAAAACAATATCGAACTTTGCTGGCAAATATTCAACTGCTATGAAATCTACTGCTATAATATCTCAACTGCTAAAGGCAGGGGTGTGCGGAGCGGACTTCAGAAAATTCGAAGCTTTTCGGAACAGAATTCCGTCCGGAATTTTCCGAAACAAAATTTTCGGAATTCCGTTCCGAAAAACAGAAAAATGGATTTTCGTGGTGTTTTCAAACATGAAAAAACAAGAACATTGAATGATGTCCTCAATATTCCGAAAATTCCAAAAAAAACACCGGAAAATTCCGAATTTTTTCGAAAATCGGAATATTCAGAGATTCCGAATATTCCGAAAATTGAAAAATCGGAATATTCCGACATTCCGAATGTTCCGAAACAAGTCATTCGGCACTTCCCTGGCTATGGAGGTGATCAACTGCTATAGCCTATGGATCAACTGCTTTAGCTAGCAGTTGAGACATAACAAAAATGGCAAAAATAGCAGTTGATCCATAGCAGAAAAGCAAAAAATATCAGTTGAGACACTAGCAGTTACAACATAGCAGGTGATCTCTCCTATAGCAGTTGAGAAACAGCAGTAGATTTCATAGCAAACTCATATTATCTGTAAAAACTGTCTATTTTGACCTGTAATTTATTTAGATCAAAACATTTTTCGAACTTTTGCGTCATTGCCAACAGTTCAATAGCGCGCACTTTCTCCATATCTGAATTTTCGAAGTTTCCTACACCAAATGAGACCTTCTAATCCCCAAAAAGTTTCAGCGAAACAATCGACGCGAATGCGACAAGTCTGGAACAACACGGTGCGGCGATCGTCGGAAATGTGTCGGAGGAGAAGAAACGATCGCTGGCGATATTCTTCATTCTATTCGTTATCATGTTAGCCACCCTAGTCGTTCATATGTTAATCGTTTCGAAACTCCATTGGATGCCTGAATCGCTGGCAATTGTAGCTCTGGGAGCATTGATCGGATCCATTTTATCGTATTCTCAAAGAGATTGGAGTGAAATTGAGGCGCTGAGTCCGGATGTCTTTTTTCTAGTACTTCTTCCACCGATTATATTCGAAAATGCGTATAATTTGAACAAGGGATACTTCTTTTCGAATTTCGTGCCAATTTTGACGTTTGCCATTCTAGGAACAACGATTTCCGCTATGATTATTGGAGCTGGCCTGTACATTTTGGGAGCGGTAAGAGGAATAAAAAGCTGGGCAAATATATAGAAAACTGCAAAGATTTTGAGTCTAGCTTGCTGGGCAAAAATATAATATAACAGCACAAAAAAGTAGATACTCAACTGCTATATTTCGCTCTTCTGCTATGGATCAACTGCTATTGCCTATAGATACAATTCTATAGCCATAAAAGTTGAGACAACAGTCATATCAATTGAGACATCCAAATTGGCGGAAATAGCAGTCGATCCATAGCAGAAGATCCAAATAGAGCAGTTGAGATATAGCAGTTGATCTACCCAATTCAATTCTATCCAATTCTCAACCGCTACTTTCTTTAGTGCTACGAGGGGATCAACTGCTATTGCCTCAAGTGCTTTTTGGCTCATGTGCTATAGATCAAGTGCTATGGCTCTTGTCTCAAAGCAATAACACATGAGAAGTAGCACTTGAGACAAAATTCATAGCAGTTGAGACATAGAACAAAATAGCACTTGAAAGAAAATAGCAGTTGAGTATTTGTCAACTTCCAGATCGGAATCATCTTCGAATTCACGTTCTTCGAGTGTTTCGCCTTCGCCGCCATGATCTCTGCCGTCGATCCAGTGGCCACGTTGGCAATCTTTCAAGCTGTCAAAGTGGAATCCCTTCTCTATATGCTAGTGTTCGGAGAATCGATGCTCAACGACGCCGTCTCCATTGTGTTGGCAGCGACTGCTCTTCGGCATGCGAAACCCTCCTTCAATTCACTTCCAGCATCAGAAATCATCACAAGTGCTTTTGTCACTTTCACTGAGATGTTCTTCTTCTCGGCGTGTCTGGGAGTCGGAATCGGACTGTTGAGTGCGTTGGTAAGCAGGTTTTTTGCACGATAATTCATGTTTGAGTTTGAGCAAGTGCGCTCTATTGCGAAAATTACGCGCTTCAGAGGGAATTTGAATTTCCTTCAGTTTTATATCTTTTTTTCTAATACGATTTCTGATTTTTTCCGACGGAAAATCATGAAATTTCGATTTTTTCGCAAAATTTTATGACAGAAGTTATAGAAATTTTGAATTTCCTCCGAAACTCAGGATTTTCGCAGCAGAGCGCATATGCTCAAAATAGAAATTTTTCAGCTCTTCAAACATGTGGATCTCCGCAAGACGCCATCCCTGGAGTTCGCCCTTCTCCTGATCTTCTCCTACATCCCATATGGATTCGCCGAAGCCCTAGATCTATCTGGAATCATGGCAATTCTATTCTGCGGAATATCCATGTCCCAATACACCCGTCATAACGTCTCTCCCATCGCCCAAATCACCTTCCGACACACCTTTAGAACTATCTCTTTTGTGGCGGAAACCTCCACGTTTGCCTACATCGGAATGGCATTCTTCACGATTAAGCTAAACTTCGCTCCATGGCTAATCTTTTGGAGTGTAGTACTATGTCTTCTGGGTAGGGCGTGTAACGTCTTCCCACTAGCTTATTTGGTTAATCAGTGTCGGAAGGATGTGCAGATTTCGATGAAAAATCAGATTATTATGTGGTTTAGGTGAGGGTTTTTTGAGAACGGATTGAGCTGCTGGAGAGGCTTATACTATAAACTACATTTTCTTACAAGGGACCTCACTTAACTTATGCTTTAGGAATTTTCTAAAAATTTGCGGGCGGGTACATTTTGGCCCCCTGAAGCCAAAAATCATAACGAGAAGTCCCACAAATCCCGAAAATCGGGGTAAATTTTCATTTTCCGTGTTTTTCAGTACAGTTTTTGACATACTTGTGAAATTTCGGCCCGGCCCGGAATGGCCCGGTGGCCCGGCCCGGCCCGCCCGGCCCGGGCCGGGCCGGGCCGGGCCGGGCCGGGCCGAGAGAAAATTTTCACGGCCCGGCCCGGCCCGGTGGCCCGGATTCAAAAAATTTTGAAATTTTTTTTGAAAATTTTTGAATTTTTTTTGAAAATTTTCGAATTTTTTTTCAGAATTCCAACATTTTTTAAATGAAAATTCTCTCTGTAAAAGTCAATTGTTGCCAAATTCCGATAACTTGACGGCCGCTTTGTCTCACCACAAAAACTACAGTATAAACTTTATTTCTACCGTAATATTTATCAAATTTCATCATTTTCCATCAATTTTCAGCGATTTTTCAGCTTCTTTATCAGAAAAACAATAAATATTTGTTGAAAATCGATGGAAAGTGATAAAATTCGATAAATTTTGCGGTAAAAATCAAATTTATACGGTAGTTTTCGTGGTATGATACCGTGACTGGCCGTCGAGTTGTCAGATCGTCGTCTAGAACTGACTTTAGCAGAAATCATCATAATAAAACCCTTCAAAAAACCTAAAACTACTGTTCTTATGCTCAATATACCCCCGGAGCACAAAACTAGGGTATATTTTTTCGATTTTTCAAATTTGGCGGTAATTTTCCGGGCCGACCGGGCCATCCGGGCCGGGCCGGGCCGGTGAAATTCGTGTTTCGGCCCGGCCCGGCCCGGCCCGGCCCGGCCCTTCACAAGTATGGTTTTTGAGGGAAATCTCAATAGAAGTACGGTAAACGATGTTCAAATTCCGTTTCGAATGAACTACAATCATTTTTCACCATTTCAAACAATTTCTGACGCTTTTTGGAAAAAAAATTTTTTTCGGAAAATTTTGCTTGATATGGTCCCCCTGTTCATCCGAAAAAATTGGGAAAAAAGTGAATTTTTTCAGAATCTTTTCAAAATTTAATCACGTTATTCTGGCATATCTGAAATGTCGCAGTTCAAATTCCACGTGCCACAAACCATTTTGAAGGGAGTTACAGCGATTTTTCCAAAAATTTGAAAAAATCCGGGTTTCGAAGAATTTTCAAAAACTTGATCTAATATTGACAGGGACTCGAAAATTTGAGTTTTTATGTTCATACAAGTTGAGAAAAGGTATGTAGACTAGGAATGACGTCAAATTTAAAGTTTCGAAAATTTTTTCCAGAATTTTTTGACCAAAAAAAATAAAATTTTTATTTTTGAGTTGTGGGAGTTCTAAGTGAAATTTTCGTTCTCAGGGGGGTCCAAATTAGTGGTTTGGCAAATTTATAGAAAATCCCCAAAGCATAAGTTAAGCGAGGTCCCTTGTTAGCCCCTAGAAATTGAACAGTCGGCAGACATGGACTTTGTAGAGGCAAGGCTTGTAGTTTGTAGTGTTAGCCTCTACAATTTCTTTCAAAACACTACAAATCGCTCTGCCGACCGGCCGACGTTTTGTAGAGGCTAAGGACACAAACTACAACTCTTGCCTCTACAAATTCCCTTCCGGGCAGGAGAGGGTTTGTAGAGGCAAGAGGCTTGTAGTTTGTGCTCTTAGCCTCTACACAAAGGGGAAGGACGGTGTTTGTTGCGCCAACGGAGTTTGTAGAGGCAAGAAATGTAGTTTGTGTTTTTCGCCTCTACAAAACGTCGGCCGGTCGGCAGAGCGTTTTGTAGAGGCGCGCAGTTTGTAGTTTTTAGTGTTCTCAGCCTCTGCAAATCGACGGCCGGTAGTCGACGCCGTTTGTAGAGGCAAAACTTGTAGTTTGTAGTGTCAGCCTCTACAAAAATTTGAAACTTTTTTTCGGAACAATTCGAGCAGTAAAAATTAATAAAACTAACAATATTTTTCCAGCGGAATGCGCGGTGCGGTCTGCTTCGCTCTCGTTCTCTACATGGACTTGGACAAGGAGAAAAAGTCGATTCTCCTGACCACAGTGCTCTTCTTGATCCTCTTCACCACAATATTCTTGGGCGGTTCGGCACTTCCGTTCATCTCATTCATCAATCGATGCTATCCGAATGAGCGGCAGAGGAAAAGGAGGAGAACACCGCGGAATCAGGAGCAGGGCAAGAACTCATCGGCTCTGATGATGAGTAAGACACAGGAAATGGTAAGGAGGATGAGGGATTGTAGAGGCTTTTGTTGACAAGATGTCTAGTTAGATAGGCTATACTAATAGGAAATGTGGAAAAAAAGGTCTTCCTGATCATTTTAGTTTGTTTTTACTGCTCAATTCGGTCAATTTTAAAGCGAGTTATGACAGATTCTAGTTTTGTAGAGGCTAAGAACACTACAAACTACAAGTCTTGCCTCTACAAAGTCCCTGCCGGCCAGGAAAGAGTTTGTAGAGGCAAGACTTGTAGTTTGTAGTCTTAACCTCTACGACTTTCTTCAAAACCAACCGAAACTGAACACAAGAAAAGCGTCCAATCATTTTCTTTTCCAGTCATTCTTCGGCAGCGACGATTGGGGACCGAAAAAGTCCGCCCTGGATGCCACATCATCAGCTGGTCGCCTAATGCGTTCCCTATTCGTTCGAAAGTTCACCGCCATCGAACGACTCGAGAACCGTGATAAACTTGCCGCCCTGACGAAACGAGCTCTCGCCAGTGATCAAATGACTGATAGTGATGACGTGGAATTCGGTGGTTCTGCGAGAAAAGAGGAATCAACGACGACACGTGGCAGAAGCGGGTCACGTGGCAACAGTAGTGATGTGATCATTAGTGGTGGAGGAGGGGGCGGAGCCTCCGGAGAGCATCATTTGTTGATCAGCTCGGATAGTGATTCTAATGATTTGTAGATTTTAGTTTATATTATTGATTTTTTGAAAAAAAAAGTGGGCGTGGCCTATTCTCCTCTCCGTTTGAATATCGAATACCTGTGATAATTCTAGTCATCTCTTTTTACCCCCGGAAATTGTACAGTACATTCCTCCCTGCTTTCGCTCGCTCTCGATCTTGGATTATTATTGCTTTTACTGACTCTTTAGTTTTACACCACCCACTCATTCTACGGTTTTCATCTCTTTCTCTCTCAATAACTCTCAATTTTGTGTGATCCCCCGGATTTTTTTGATTTGTTCAGTGATATGGTTCTTTTTTCAAAAAAATAATTTTTTCGGTGTTTTCAATAAAATTCGTGAACAGGTGAATGAAGATCGATAAAGATCAAAAATACAAACAGGGAGGCGGGAATAGTTATCCCAGCGGGGAGAACATGAGGGGTGGGGGTGAATGATAGAACGAGCAGCGGGTCTATTGTCAGTCATCGATTCGACAGCAGGGTTAAGGTACAAGTTATGCAAGGACTGAGGTTTGTTGATTTTTGGGTTGTTTATTTACAGCACCGTGCAAAAGTATACGAACACCCCCCCCCCCCCCCCCATTTTCCGTTGATTTTCGCTGATTTAGGCCTAATTTGAGCAAGCGGCACGCAGTCGAAAATTTTTCTACGGCTAAAAAAAATTTTGTGCGTATAAAGCATAGCTAGAACTTCATTTTTGTAGTTGACAACTTTTTTCTACAACCACTCTCTCGAGAGTTAGTGTTCATTTCATAAAGGATCCATGAAATCATCGAGATTCCTATTGATTACGAGCAATTTCTGAGATGGTTGTTTTCGACGAGCTCTAACTCTCGAGAGAGTGTTTGCACAAAAAAGTTGTCAACTGCAAAAATGAAGTTCAAGCTATGCTAGATACGCCCAGAATTTTTTGAAACCGTAGAAAATTTTTTGACCGTTTGGCGCATGCTCAAAGTTGACTAAAATCAACTGAAAAGCGGGGGTGTTCGTATAAATATGGCCGCTACTGTATATTCTCAGTAGTAAAAAGGTACATCAAACTATATTTTGATGAGAGCCTTTGGAAGAGAAAGGAACAAACCAACTACATGTTTGATAGTGGTTATCAGACTTTTTCTGTGCATTGTGGGTATTTATGTGATTTTTGATTTGAAGAAAATCTTCTCATGATGCCCTTTTTTATTCTCTTTTATTTCCGACGTTTCGGCTGGAGGCCATCATCATCAGGGGCGTCAGGGGGATAATCTGGGAAAAAAACTATATGTTTCGCTTTCCAGGCTCTACCAAGAAGCAACTCAACTCAGAAGACAGATTGAAAAACACAACAAAGCTGTGAACGGACAAAAAATGGTATGGTAAAACATAACTGGCTAGGCTGGTTAGGAGTTTGAGGATCAATACAGGGGTCGATGTGTGATAAATGATGCGTGAGGCTAGTGTTCATTAGAGTTTCTTGGGGCTAGGAGTCCTTCTCAAATTTGGAAAATATTATGGTAAAAAAAATTGAATTAAAAACCAAAAAATACAGAATTCAATTTTATTAGACTTTCTTGTACCACCGAGTACATCCGATTTGGTCATAGACTTCCGGCTCTTTCTCGTTGACATAAACCACAACTACCGTTCTGTTTTGTAACAATTTGTACAATTTCTTCTCGGAATCCTCCATGAATTTTTCTGGACGGTAAGTTTCAAGTATCTCCTCAGAATAATCCTCCAGTTCCAATTCTGACTTGAACGTCTCCAGCTGGTCTGCGGTCCAGTTCAAGACTTTTGAACAAATGGTACGAACTTCGGGGATCAATTCTTTGTAGAACGAGGTAATCTTATCAAAATCCGAAGTTGTGAAGTTAAAATATGCAGTATCGGTGCGAGCTTGTTGAATTGATTGTGTTGTGATTCTAATGGGCTCATCGATTCGGAATCTGGAGACACTAGTGGACTGAAACAATATAGATTTAGATGGTTCTTGCTTTTCTCGAGGCTAACACTACAAACTACAAGTCTTGCCTCTACAAATGGCGTCGTCAGCCGGCCGTCGGTTTGCAGAGGCTGAGAACACTACAAACTACAAACTGCGCGCCTCTACAAAAAGCTCTGACGACCCGCCGACGTTTTGTAGAGGCTAAGAACACAAACTACAACTCTTGCCTCTACAAACTCTCTCCTGGCCGACAGGGACTTTGGAGAGGCGCGCAACTTGTAGTGTGTAGTGTAAGTCTCTACAAAACTACAAACTGTCATAACTTGTTTCAAAATTGACCAAATTGAACTGTCAAAAAACAGAAATGACCAGGAAGACGCCACGAATTTACTGACAATAAGTTTCAAAGAGTTGGTAGTGTAAGCCTCTACAGAACTGCCAGCTCTCCCAGAAGATACCAACCCAATTTTTCCTCTGTCTCTCCGGCAGCACACGCTCCACAAAGTCCAAATCTGTGCACCTCTCTATCTTGAGATCACCTGGCTCTTCTAGGAAGTTCCAGTAGCTGCAGAATTTGGAATCCTCAAATTCGAACTTTCCCACTTTGCATCGGAAAAATTCACAGAGCCACTGAACGATATCATATCGAACTTTGAAGTCTGTGGAGGGGAGTACACTGACGATCGCATCTGTGTTGTATCGATTCTGTGATGCAAAACGATCAAGCCTTGAAATATAAAAATTATTTTGAAACTTTGAAAATAAGAAACCAACCGAGTCTTCAGGACATGATCACCAATCTTGATGTTGAAGTCATCATCGTGATCATTGTCATGTTTCTTTTCCTTATTTTCAGATGGTTTTTCAAATCTCCATAAAAGCGTTTCTCTATGTTGGAATTTGAGTTCAACGCTGCCCAGACCCCGGGTCCCCGGAAAACCAACAGTCATACTTTTTGGTTCACTGATAACATTCTCAGAAAACCAGTCGACGGCATTGGAGTTAAGAGCCGTTTGTATTCTGGAAGAAGATGGTTTTTGAAACAAATCGCACCTGTCAAGGGAATGTTTTTTTTTCGTATGGGTTAGAAATTTTCTATAAATTGGTGCTCTGAAAGTAGATGCTCCTGTGAGTGGATTCTGAAATTTCCAGCCCTAACTGGAGCCTGAGAGTCTGGAAATTTTCACCTGAAATCGCCACGTCTACAATGCATTGTAAATACGGGGGCGAGGCCAGATACTCAGATCAAGATTTTCAGACTCTCAGGCTCCAGTAAGGGCTGGAGATTTCAGAAACCATTCATAGGAACAGCTACTTTTAGGTTACCAACGTACAGAAAATTCCTAACCCATGTGAGAAAAAATTCCCGTGAAAAAGAACTCACATCTCGCAAGTGGTCATCTTTTTCCAAATATCGTCGCCAAACTTTGCTGGGATTTTTGAAACATCCACAACCAACTGATCTTGTAATTCTTCAATGAATGCATCCATGGCAAGATCTCGGAGGCTCTTCGGCTCCGTTGGCTTTGCATAACGGGCTCGTTTCCATGGGGGATGACACAGAAAAGCCATTATCTGAAATTCAAAGTTATTATGCAAAAAGAGTCAGAAAAGCGCGCGCTTAGTTATGCAAGAGAAGTAAAAAAGATTCAAAAAACGGCCCGCGCTGTTCGAATGACCTCAGTCAAAAAATCGATGAGTCATGACATCATGAGTGTGTTGCAGAGGCAAACACGCGCAAGCCTTGGCACCTTCACAGCGGGGGGTAAGGGCTAAGCGGTGAAGATCATTTGGATTAGAGAGACCATCATTATGACACCAAATAGCTCATCACTGAATATTCAGTTTTTCTGTCTGTTTGTCCGTCTGTCGTCAAAGCTAGCGCCATTCATTTTGGTCTGATATCAATGAGGTTTTTATATAACGATAGAGCTTGATTCCAGCATTATGCCCATTATTTCCATTTTCCAATTGAAGCTCCGGGGAGCCCTAGTGCTCAAAATGGGTATGCTAGGCCATTGAGAACCTAGAATGATGTCGGCTGCTTTATTTTCTCTCGATGTGCCCTTTTTTGTAAAAAAAATAATTAAAATCAATTCAAGTTGCTCATTTATTGTCTCGATTTTCAGTTCAAATTTGAATCACACCTTCTTGACAAACGGCACCTTCATCAATGCATCATTAATCATTTGTTTCACATCGTCCGTCACATCATTCATCGAGCGGAGCATTATTTTCAAGTAGACCAGTGCAGCACGAATTGCATACGTGTAGAACATGCTCATCGTGAAACAACCGGCCCGCTGGTCACGCATCTTTTTGAAGAGCGCATCACAATCCGGCGGTTTTCCAGCCAAGACCAACTCGATGAGGATGGTGGTGAGGACTACGGTAGCCGAACGATCAAGGCCGAGGTCGCAGACAACGACGATGGGATCCGATGGTTTGGTGCCCGGGTTCATGTCCTGAAAGATGGAAAGGAAGGTTGGTTTGGGAGGGAGATATGGCGCTTTGAGATTTTGTAGAAGCTAAGACTACAAACTACAACTTCCTTGCCTCTACAACTTCTTCGCCTCTACCTACCGACGAAAAACAAGGGATTTTGTAGAGGCAAGCTCGTAGTTTGTAGTCTTAGCCTCTACAAAACTTTAAAATGGTCGAAACTGAACAGAAAAAACTCGGAAAATGACAGATTTGATTGCCTAGAAAATCTTAATTTCCCATTGTTCAAAATTCAGTTCAAAAACGCTTATTCAAGTTTTTTGCAGAGGCGCGACGAAAAAACTAGTTTGTAGTTCTAGAATAATGTTATCAGCAAATTCCTCATGTTTTCCTCGTCATTTTCCACGTTTTACCGTTATTTTTGCAACATTTTGAAGCGAGTTATGACATTTTGAAATTTTGTAGAGGCTAACACTACAAACTACAAGTTGCGCGCCTCTACAAAGTCCCTGCCGGCCAGGAGAGAGTTTGTAGAGGCAAGAATTGTAGTTTGTAGTCGTAGCCTCAACAAAACCTCGGCCGGTCGGCAGAGCGTTTTGTAGAGGCGCGCAGTTTGTAGTTTGTAGTGTTCTCAGCCTCTGCAAACCGACGGCCGGCAGACGACGCCATTTGCAGAGGCAAGAAACATGTAGTTTGTAGTCGTAGCCTCTACAAAAATTCAAACTCTCATCACTCATTTCAAAATGATCCAAATTGAACAGAAAAACGTAGAAAATGACGAGAAGAGTTTGCTCAAAACAAAAATGACTAGGTTTGATTTTTTGCAGAGGCTAAGACTACAAACTACAAAATTCAGACGCGACCTAACTATCAGCTCACCTTCCACGGCGCTCTCACCAACGCCAACAACTTCTTCTCCTCACTCGGATGCTTCTTCCACGGCCACGTCGTACAATTGAAGAGCCGGACGTAGTTGGCCTCACTACACCCATCGGCGACGACTTCAATCGAGTAAGTGTTGACCCATGACTTGTCCCTCTCATCCACTTCGATTCGTTGCGTATTGATGAGCCATCCGTTGAGATTCATGTAGTGATCCGAGAAGAGCGGGAAGAACGACTTGAGGGTGGTGGATTCGCACTGAAATATGGAGATTGTAGAGGCGTAGGGGTACAAAAACTACAAAAAACATACCCGCACAGAATTGTTGACAATCTGCTCTCTTGTCTGCACCTTGGCATCCTCAGCACTCGCTTGCTCCGTTCCAGAAGTGGGCGTGGCCGGCGAGGCCATCACACTCGGAATCTTGTTCCACTCCTCAATCGCCTCGTCCACATACGGCTGAAATTGGAGCGGCTTAGAGTGACTACAAACTACAAAAAACAACAAGCTCACCTCAAAGATCGCAATGACTCTCAACGCTTTTCGCTGCGAGACCATTCGCCAAAAATCGCGGACCGTATCCGGAAGCGGGAATTGGGTGATGATGAATTCCGTCTCGGATTGATCAAACTTGACGGTGGACGCGTTAATGTACTCGCAGTCCTCGGGTAGTTGACACGTCAGCTGAACGCGTGTCTTATCATAGAGTTTTTGATCTTTGGATCTATTCTTTGACATATTTTTCTCCCATTCCGTGGAGGTTTGGTCGGCGGGTTGGTACTTGGATAAGTACTCGTCGAAGTAGGTGGATAGACTGGATTCTTCTGGAAAAAACGGGGGTTTCGGAAAGTTTTTGAGATTTAGAAACAACCTCATCAAACTCGTGACGTTTTCCTGATCATTTTCTTTTTTTACCGATTCAATTTGGTGCATTTTGAAGCGAGTTATGAGCGTTTGAAGTTTTGTAGAGGCTAAGACTACAAACTACATGTTATTGCCTCTACAAACGGCGTCTTCTGCAGGCCGTCGGTTTGCAGAGGCTGAGAACACTACAAACTACAAACTGCGCGCCTCTACAAATTGCTCTGCCGACCGGTCGACGTTTTGTAGAGGCTAAGAACACAAACTACAACCTCTTGCCTCTACAAACTCTCTCCTGACCGACAGAGACTTTGGAGAGGCGCGCAACTTGTAGTTTGTAGTCTTAGCCTCTACAAAACTTCAAACTCTCATAACTCGCTTCAAAATCCACCAATTTGAGCAGTAAAAAAACGAAAATGATCAGAAAGACTTGATGAATTCTAATTTCTACAGTAAAACATAGAAAACTCACTCATATCCAAGAGATATCGACACAACGCCTTCGCCGCGATCGATATTTTCAGACCGGCCGAATCCTTCTCCTTCTCCGTCACCTCCGCCGACATCTTCTTCTTTTCCTTCGATGTCCGCTCCTTTTCCTTGGACTTCTTTCGCGTGTTCTCCGCCGACGACGCCAATTTCTTGTCCTCCTTACTGTTCTTTTTCGTCACTGGACCCTCATTCTCGTCCTCCGCAATCGTGTCGTCGTTCTTCTTACGACGTGGTTGGGCATTGTTTCTACGGTTTTTTGCTGGTTTTGGGCTGCAAAATTAGAATTGTTGACCTCGAAAATGAAGTTTTTTCTCCAAAATCTCCCCACGTTCTACTGTTCAATTTTGACCATTTTGATCAGAGTTGAGAGCGTTTGAAGTTTTGTAGAGGCTAACACTACAAACTACAAGCCTTGCCTCTACAATTCCCTGCCGAGCAGGAGAGAGTTTGTAGATGCAAGGTGCTTGTAGTTTTTAGTCTTTGCCTCTACAAAAATTCAAACGCTCATAACTCTCTTCAAAATGATCCAAATTGAAGAGTAAAACATGGAGAATGACTAGGAGAACATGGGAAGCATGGTCAGAGTAAAATTATTCCGAAATTTATTTTAAAGGCGCATGGACACTTTTGAGTAATTGTCTCAATTGTTCGCCACGTCTACCGGAATGACAGAAAATGCCACGTGGAGGTCACAAAAAACCAATAATTTGAAAAAAATTGCGTGACGCTCCAGACAGGGGCATCTTGCCCTTTTCAAACACGTGGCAAGTTCATGCGCCTTTAAAAACTTCTCATGTTCTCCGCTATATTTTCCACGTGGCAGTTTCGAATGCAAAAAGTTTTGTTGAGGCTCATTACTACAAACTACAGTTTTGCCTCTACAGAATTTCCCGAATAGTTTGTAGTGTCAGCCTCGAGTTAGAAAGCTTGCAGCGCGTAAACTACAAACTACAAGTCTTGCCTCTACAATCGGCGCCGTGTGCCGGCAGTCGGTTTGCAGAGGCTGAGAACACTACAAACTACAAACTGCGCGCCTCTACATAAAACGCTCTGCCGACCGCTCAACGTTTTGTAGAGGCTAAGAACACAAACTACAACTTCTGCCTCTACAAACTCCCTTGGCGCGACGGACACCTCCAACCTCCTCTTTTTGAAGAGGCTGACACTACAAACTACAAACTGTGCGCCTCTACAAAAACACTCTGCCGACCGGCCGATGTTTTGTAGCTCGTAGTTGCTAATCCTCTTCAAATTTCGAAACTCACGAAATTCTGATTATTTTGGTCCAAAAACCATCAAAAACGGACCAAAGCTAGCCAAGTTACATCGGTTTGAAGTTTTGTAGAGGCTAAGCACCTTTGTAGTTTGTAGTGTTAGCCTTTACAAACTCTTCCTTGAAAACCAGCAAACTCACATTTTCCCCATTGCTTTCCGAGCACTTTTTCCGAAAGTGTGATCGATTGATTTTCCAAACTAATCGATATCTGGTTGGAGGGGTCCTTATATATTGTTGAAACGTGGCGTTCTAGTTTCCCAATGTTCCAGTTTCTCACGTTAGAAAAATATTTATTTATTTTTTGATAAATGTACACAGAAAAAATCAATAAAAAACAAAAAAGAAATCGGGATGCACGCTGGAGAGAGAGAGAAAAGCTTTTGACAAACGACACGTATTCAGTTGGGCCCCCAGGGGGTGGCCCCAGAGGGTGGGAAAGGAATTTTGGTGGGAATTCAAAAAAAAGAGGGATTACTGTAGACGAAGAGTGGTCAGAAGGGTTTGTACCAGTTGCGTCAGACTTGATGCCAGTTGAAGGGATGTTGAGTTGGAGGCCTGAATTTTTTGGTTTTCTTGAAATATCTCAAAAACAGTAGAAGCTTTCAAAAAGTTGTCAACTACAAAGTTGTTCACCATCAAATTCTACACAGATTTGTCTCTTGCACCGTTTCTCTAGCTCTTCTAGTTCCCGAGATATGCGCCTTCTTCTCTCGGCCTTATGGAAGGAGACACAGACAGCGAGAGTACTCTATCTTCTCTGCGTCTCTCCGCGCTTCAAAGGCGCATATCTCGAGAACCAGAAGAGATAGAAAAATGGTCCAACAGACAAATATGTGTAAAATTCAATGAGGAACAATTCTCTAGTTGACCGATTTTTGATATCTGTGACGGGAAAGGAGATAAACTGGAATTACTAAATAGAGATTTCTCAAAATGGTCAAAGGTAAGAAAACTCACACTCTCCGACACTTGCTGAAGTTGCTGGACGACTTCTGGGGATGGTGTTGCCCTTGCATTGATTCCATTATTATTATTCCGATTAGAAGATAGCTGGATTGGGTAGTGGGTCGATGTGGAGTACACATATCCACTTTGTTGGGGTAGAGAGTTGACTAGAATTGATGGGTCGTCTGAAAATTATTGATTTTTCTGATCATTTTGGTTTTTTTACTGGTCAATTTGGACAATTCTGGTAGTTATGAGTGTTTGAAGTTTTGTAGAGGCTAACACTACAAACTACAAATCTTGTCTCTACAAATGGCGTCGTCAGCTTGCCGTCGGGTTACTGAGGCTGGGAACACTACAAACTACAAACTGCGCGCCTCTACAAAACGGTATGTCGACCGGTCGACGGTTTGTACAGGCTAACACTACAAACTAGAAACTGCGCGCCTCTACAAAACGCTCTGCCGACCGGCCGACGTTTTGTAGAGGCTAAGAACACAAACTACAAGCCGCTTGACTCTACAAACTCTCTCCTGGCCGGCAGGGACTTTGTAGAGGCGAGCAACTTGTAGTTTGTATTGTTAGCCTCTACAAAACCATGGTAGGTACTCAACTGCTATTTTCTCAAGTGCTACGCATGGAAAATAGCAATTTAAACGAATTCAAAGCAGTTGAGACATCATTGAAAATTGGAAAAATAGCACATGTGTCAAAAAAGCACTTGAGACGCAAGTAGCACTTGATCACCCCGTAGCATTAGAGAAAATAGCAATTGAAAATTCCGCCTACAAGCCTTGCCTCCTCTACACAGTCAGATGACCAACTTCCCCATTTTGAAGAGGCTGCTACCCTTGACTACAAACTACAAACCTCGTTGCACAGCCGGTGGCGACTGTGCTGTCGATGTTTCGTCTAGATTTCCGTTACTAAAATGTCTAAGCGTTGTCGTTTCGATCGGCACGACTGGCGGCATTACACTGGAAGTGGAATACGCAAACGTCGTTGAGTAGTTCTGCAAAACGATTGGTGAGTCAATGGGATGGGAAAAGGGGAGGAGCTACCAGGGTTGGGAGGGCCTGTTGGGGAGCACTGTCGTAGAGCACTGCTGGGGGTTCTTCGCTTGTTGAGTTGTCTGGAAATTGGATGGTTTAGGGGAACGTTGTGAGCTTCATGGCCTCGGCGAGAATTCAAATTGGTAAGTGGCTACAAACTACAGTTTTGCCTCTACAAAACTTCGAAAGCCCATAATTTCCTTCAAAACGGTCAAAATTGAACAGAAAATCGTGGAAAATTACCAGGATAATATGGGAAATTTGCTGTCCGCAAAATTCAATATGATCAGAATTTTGAGTTTTGTAGAGGCTAAAACTACGAACTAGATTTTCCGAGAACTTTCAAAGTATAGCTTAAAAGTGGTGGGACAAGAAAGCTACGAGGACATTTTCCGGGACATTTTGTGCATTTTTGCGTTGCACGGCGCCGTGTTTGCCGACACTGGATTCTGGTAATTCAGAGTTTTCAAGCACCGTCCGCTGCAACACGCTCACGCAAAAATGCACAAAAAGTCCCCGTAGCTTCCTTGTACCACCACCTTTAGAAACGTTTGTTTGAACTTTGTCGAGGCGCAACGAAAAATCTAGTTCATAGTTTTAGCCTCTACAAAATCTTAAATTCTGACAACATTGAATTTCGTCCTCAGCAGATTTCCCAGGTTCTCCTAGTCATTTTCCACGCTTTACTGTTGAATTTGGACCATTTTGAAGGGAGTTATGACGTTTTTGAAGTTTTGTAGAGGCTATGACTACAAACTACAAGTCTTTCCTCTACAAATGGGGTCTTCTACCGACCGTTGAATTGCTGAGACTGAGAACACTACAAACTATAAACTGCGCGCCTCTACAAAGCGGTATGTCGACCGGTCGACGTTCTGTAGAGGCAAGATTTGTAGTTTGTAGTGTTCTCAGCCTCAGCAAACCGACGGCCGGCAGATGACGCCCCCCCCCTTTACTTTGTAGTTTGTACCCAACCAAACATACCCAGGTTCCCAAAACTGAAATGTTTCATGGTGGTTGTTGTGGGTGTCTCCACCGTCGTCGGATACTGTGAACTTGTCTCATATTGGAATGTTGTACTGGAATTGGAGCTGGAGCTCAAATTCCTAACAGTTGTCTGGTTTCTTGGCTGATTTTGGCTCAAATTTTGAGTTTGATTTTGGTTTTGAACTGCAAACAGTGAAGGCGGGTAGTGGGAAGAGGTACTGTAGATGTATGGAGTCGTGGATTCCACGGGGGTGTCTCTTAGGATTCCGTTATTCTGAGCATCCGCAGCGGCAAGCATTGAGAGGACGTAGGTGCTCACAGCGGAGCCAGCATGGACGGCTCCGTTCATGGTGCCTGGAATAATGTGTATTTGTTCAGAATTTTGTAGAGGCTTAGCGACTACAAACTATGAATTTTTCTTAGACTCTACAAAACTTGAAACTGCTGTAACTAGGCTTGTTTTGAAGCTTCTTTGATGGTTTTTGGACCGAAATTCTCAGAATTTTGTGGTTTTCCGAAAATTGTAGAGCCTAAGCAACTACAAACTACAAATTTTCCTTAGCCTCTACATAACTTGAAATTGCTGTAACTTTGCTACCTTTGGTCCGTTTTTGATGGTTTTTGGACCAAAATTGTTGGATTTTTGGGTAGATTTTCATGAAGTTTTTCTAGTTTTTGGGAAAAATTGACAAGTCAGATTTAGGATAGATTCTAGAAAACCAAGAAGCTGAGTGTCATTTTGGACAAACTGTTGTTTCTTTTTATACCCTACATTGTTCTTAGAATCAAATTCAGCAAAAACTCGCCAAAATCTTTATCATTTTGGTCCAAAAATCATCAAATAAGCTTCAAAACCAACAAAGTTACAGGGGTTTCAGTTTTGTAGAGGTTAGGGTTTATTAGCCTCTACAAAAATTTCAAACTGCTGTGACCCGTATTTGATGGTTTTTGGACCGAAATCCTCAGAATTTCGTGAGCAAATTCGAAACTTGTAGAGGCTTAGCAACTACGAACTACAGCCATCCTTTAGCCGCTACAAAACTTGGCTCTTACCCAAACTGTTCGATGAAATGTCAGCAGTTGCAATATGCACATTCTGATACAAAGTGTGGAAATCATTCAAATATTTCAATGATTCCATCGGAATATTCAGTCTCAATGTTGGAATTGTTCCCTTGGCAAGATCGTCGGTGGCGAAGTTGACGTCTCTGAAATATTATGAGGTTAAGGGCTGAAAACCGCTGGAATTCTGAAAAATTTGGTCCAAAAACCATGAAAAACGATCCAAAACTAACAAAGCTACAGTGAATTGAAAATTTGTAGAGGCTAACACTACAAACTACAAGTCTTGCCTCTACAAATGGGGTCGCCTGCCGGCCGTCGGTTTGCAGAGGCTGATAACACTACAAACTATAAACTGCGCGCCTCTACAAAAAACGCTCTGCCGACCCGTTTTGTAGAGGCTAAGAGCACAAACTACAATTCTTGCCTCTACAAACTCTCTCCTGGCCAGCAGGGACTTTGTAGAGGCGAGCAACGTGTAGTTTGTAGTCTTAGCCTCTACAAACTTCAATAATACTGTAATTTCGTTAGTTTTCAACCAATTTTGTTCAATTTTTTTTTTGGTTTTCAGACTACATAAACTACAAAAAATACAAAAAACCCACGTAACATCCAACGGTGAGAAGTCGGCAAATCTCAATGAATACATAATCGATTGGGTGTACAACTTTTTGCGGGTCTCGAATGGAACGTCATATGAGAAATGAGCGATTCCCCAGAGGGTAGAGGCGGCAGAGGAGGAGTTATCTGAAAGGTGAGGACTACAAAAACTACAAACTACAAAAACTACAAAACATACCACAACTCTGCGCAAAAGTGGTATCAAAAGTGGTCAACCAGACCAGCGGTCCACTTGTGGAGGTGTAAATCACTTTCCCGCTCCGCCCATTCAATCGCCACGTGGCACGTTGGAAAGACATCGTGAAGTAGTAGGCGTGGCCGGTTGGACCGTAGTTTTCTGGAAATTATTCTTTGAGAGGACCGGGATGGAGGGGTCGTGGTTTTTCCAACCAAAAAAGAAAAAAAAACTTACGAATAAGCTGCTGGAATGGAGCCTCTGGAGTGGGTACCAAGTCGATATTGTCGAGTGTTGGAATAGGTACGGCTACAATAACTTGGCGGGCGGTGAACCGTCGGCCGTTGGAGGTTTGGACTACGGCTGGGTAGGCGGCTGGAAAAAAAAATTGAATATTGGTTAGGATTATTGGAAGTAGATGAGCTGAATGGCTCTAGAACGTGACACCAAAAAAAAAATTTTCCCAGAAAACTCACCATCATTAACCGACACCACCCTTTGACTATACTCAATGAGGAGTCCATCTGCCAATCTTCTGACCACTTCATTCATCCCTCCTTGTGCCAGAAGACTCTTTCCATGACCGAATCTTCTCAAGATCTCTACGGCAGTGGCGTTTTGACTGGCACATGTTAATGCAAGTTGTACTTCAGAGACTTGTTCTCCAGGCGCGTCGAAGAAAGTCTGGAAGTTAGGATTTAGGTTCAGGGGGAGGGGGTCGGGGTACACGGCCCGGCGAAATCGGCACGACTCGCAAAACGTGCTCACAGTCAGCAATAGACTTCAACAATTCTCTTTGCTTTTTTTGATGTTATCACATGAAAAGATGTATTTGAGCACGCTGAATCCGAAAAAATTGGTTTCGAGCTTTATTACATAGTTTTTGAGATAATAATCGCTGAAAACATCGATTTTCTGTTAATTTTTGTCTGTTTTATTACAAATATCGAAGTATCTTAAAAACTGAGTGATGAAGCCCTGCATTCCAAACATTTCGAATTCAACGTGCTCGAATACATTTTTTCATTTGACAGAATCATAGAAATCATAGAAAACTGTCCGCACCCGCGTCGATTTTGCCGGGCCGTGGATAGAAAAAAGGACTTTGACAAGGCTTCACAGGTTAAACACTTGGAAAACAGGTCAAAATATTGAGGTTGTGTCTCCCAAAAGCTGACCCCTAACTTATTGAGCAGTGTCATTTTAGATAAACCATACCTGCATCAATCTATTCACGGAATCCGAATCAGCTGCATCTAGCTGTTGAGACATTTGAGAAATCGAAGTGTTTGATAGGTTTTGAATGAGTTCTGGTGTATTGATGAGGTCAGCGAACAAGGTAGTACTCCATTGTTGTTGGAGGGAAACCGGGGATTGTCTGGAAAAGTCGGAAAGTCATTTAGAAGAAACTCTTGTCGTATTGGTCCGGCAAATGCCCAACTGCTATGAAAACTGCTGCTATTTTCTCTAGTGCTACAAAGTGATCAAGTGATTTTTTGGCTCATTTGCTATAGATCAATTGCTATTTTTGGAATTCCCAATACTTCTCATGTGCTATTGCCCGTGAGATATATCAGTTGAGGCATTGAAGATTGGGTTAATAGGCGGTCGGTATGCTGTCCCATATCTCAAAAGTCGGCGGAGCTAGAAAAAAGTTGTCAACTGCAAACTTGCTCCAGATTCAATTTTAAAAATGTTTGCAGTTGACAACTTTTTTCTAGCTCCGCCCACTTATGAGATATCTGGTTTGAAAAAAGTTCTGATTCAGCATGCTGCCGTTAAATAGCACTTAAGACAAAAGTCATAGCAGATGATCACTTCGTAGCACTTGAGAAAATACTTCCCAGCCCCCTCACCTCTTCCTCCTTGTCTGCTGAAACACCGTATTATTTCCACATGTCAATTGCTGGGATGTCCTGACATTCAGCTGCTGGATCAACGCCAACAACTCGGTGTCAGTTGGTGAGATGAATTGGGATCCTGTAATTTTCAAATCTTTTTCCAAATTTCTTTCAGCAAATTCGCTCCACTGATCCTACCTGTATCCAAAAACTCGACTCCATTCCTCGTCTGCATCGTCGCATACCGTACTCTTCCGCCGACTTGTCCACGAGCCTCCAGGACCAATACAGAGAGCCCGGGACGGGATTGTTGGATGTTTCGGGCAGCGGTGAGCCCGGTGAGACCGGCTCCCACTACGATGACGTCATAAATGGTTTGCTGGAAACGATTGGTGAGTTTTTGAGGAGTCGTGAGCAGCTTTGGGTAGTTAGAGCTAGGCTAATGGGATGACATTGTAGAGGCTTGGTGTTTTTTGTAGTTTGTAGGTTAAGCCTCTACAAACTCATACAGACTGGAGCGGTTAGCAGCTTGACATCTAGGCAACTCCCACTCCCTGTTTTGTAGAGGCTAAGGTAACTACAAACTACAAATTTTTCTTAGCCTCTACAAATATTCGGATCACTGTAACTTTGTTAGTTTTAGACCGTTTTTGATGGTTTCCGAACCAAAATGATTGGATTTTTGGGTAGATTTTCTTGACACTTGTGTTTTTTGCCAAAATTGATAATGCCAGATATAGGAACGATTCTGGGAGAACGATGAATGAGGGGTGTTTTTTCCCTAGTTTCCTCGTTCTGGTTTTTTCTGTAGTTTTGTTCTAAATTCAGTAAACACTTCTCAAGATGCTTTTCATTTTGGTCCAGAAATCATCAGAAAAGCTTCAAAACCAACAAAGTTACAGAGGTTTCTAATTTGTAGAGGCAATTTTGTAGTTTGTAGTCTTAGCCTCTACAAACCTTCAAAGTCTCCTAACTCCCTTCAAAATTGATCAAATTGAGCGGTAAAAAAACGAAAATGATCAGAAAAACCTAACAAATTTGATTTGTTGTTGAAATCCTACTCAAAATTCAAAACACCTACCTGTATATTAGAGCTACTGATATTCTGTGAAGCCGGTTGTTGGGATGGTGATTGTGCCGAGACACAGAGTATTAGGAGACACCATCGAAACATTTTTTGGTTTATTGCTGGAATTTGAGAATTGAAAATAGGGAAAAATAGGAAAACAGTGGTTTTTTATACCCAGAACTGGACTAGATGACCAATGATACATGACAACTGGGTTAACTATATAGTAAAGGTTAAAGTAAATAAATAAGAGAGAAAGATGTTTACGGATGTTTGGTAGGATTCAGAATAAACAGGAAAAGTATAGGTCCGGAGAAAATAGACACGTTTTTCTGATCATTTTCGTTTTTTTTACTGTCCAATTCGGTTGATTTTAAAGCGAGTTATGAGGGTTTGAAGTTTTGTAGAGGCTAACACTACAATTCTCAAATTCCTGCTAAACAAATCCATTGCCGGCCAGTAGAGAGTTTGTAGAGGCAAGACTTGTAGTTTGTAGTGTTAGCCTCTACAAAACTTCAACGGCTTATAACTCCCTTCAAAGTGGTCTAAATTGAAGAGTAAAGAATGGAAAATGATCAGAAAAATCTTAGAAAAAATCGAGAGTTTCAAGTTGTGATGAGCAATATTCCAAAAACCTTGATTTCAACCAAAATAAATCAAGGTCTTACGAAAACAAAACCATTGAATTCATCAAGTTTTTCTGATCATTTTCCTTTTTTTTTACTGATCAATTCGTTCGATTTTGAAGCGAGTTATGAAGGTTTGAAGTTTTGTAGAGGCTAACACTACAAACTACAAGT
>GL380232.1:39294-51722 GCA_000143925.2 Caenorhabditis brenneri | reverse complement strand
GACTACATCCCATGGACTTTTTCAAATATGATGGCCCTTCCTGCCTTCAGAGAGTCTGGGCAGGATATCTCGAGGGACATAGAAAATCCTATCGTCACAGCTCCCACTTCCATGAAATCAATATCCATGCAGCTTGGACTCACTCCCACACCAGATGGATATTTAAAGTTATTGGGACGTAAGTCTTAGATCTCCGCATAGCAGAACAATTTTGAGACAAGAGAAGTTCATAGGGGCATACCCACCTATATTGAATTCGCAGTGTCCTCACGTACATATCTTGCACACTATATCGCGTACGCAAATCTTCACACATGCTTATGCACAAGAACACGCGGGGATCAGACTCACATTCAAATTCATCTCCTGTGCAATAATAAGGTGCAAATCTTATAGGGTGCTACGGTTGAAGGCGGCTGCTCTCAGGAAATTTTCGAAAGGAAGAATCGTTCTACATCATTTTCATCGCAAGAGCGTCATATAATTTTGATTAAATGGTATGCTTATTAATTCAAATAAAACAAAGGTCGTCTCATCCTGAAATATGATATATTATGACTTTTTCTTTCTGAAATTTACCTATTTATAAACGCAAATCGATGGAAACAGCCTAAAAAATTTGAACTTACTTGCTGAAGAGGAAATAGATTCGGTTGGAATCCACGCTCGACTGCAGAGAGCCGAGAAAAGTTCACGTGTTTTAATCATTTCTACACGTTTTGGTGACCTTTTGTAGTTCTGCAGAATTCAATCTGATTGAAATATGCAATCTGCAGATTTTACTCTGAATGAATTCTGCAGTTTTCAATAAATCCTCGCATTTAGTTTTTTAACTTTTTGTTGGCAATTTTTCGGTCTGTTTTGCAGATATAAGGATGCTTTATTGGAAATTTCTTATTGCTGCATTTCTGCAGAATTCATAGCGTTTTCAAGAATTAGGCATCAAAACCAAAAAGTTTCAAATTGAAGGGTTCTTATATCCCGGAAAACACACTGAAGCCCATGCCAATACAGCCATTCCACTGAGACTAATCAATATACGACACAGCCCACTTTTCATGACTCTCAAGCTCTGAAATTCCTGTTGAACGAATCCTCCTCCAAAACAAAATCCGGACACCAGCGCCACTAGAACCATCACCACCCCACAATAACCACCCCATATAAACCCAGAGGAGACGAGATGGAATGTCAAAATGTGCCAGTAGGTGAACATTGTGCGTGGGAATATGTAGAGATTTGTGTACCCTCTGAAGCGGGCATGATGTACAAGTGAGTACACTGGGAATAGAATATAGGTTAGAATGGTTCTCCAGAGTTTCTCTTTTTCGTGAGGGGTGTTTTGGTATGCTTGAGATTTGAGTGCTTCTTCCATCATGACTTCAAATATTCCAACTGGTTTTGGAGTGTCGTCGAATGCTGGGCTGGATTTTGGGTCGATGGTAGTGTGAGCTGGGAAGACTGGATTTTCGATGTCTTCGGATTTCTTCCCAGACTCTTTGAAGGCGGTTAGGGCCACCATTTTGAAAAGGTACCAGGGATTTCAGTCTGGAAAATAGGGATGTTAAGAGGCGTTCTGTGAGGGCACTGTGTAGGTGACTATAGCATTATCCCGTGTCAATCGGTGAAAAATTTTTCGGAGCGAAACAAAAAAGTAAAAAAAAATTACAAAAATCTCTAATTTTCAACATGAAGGAGCAGAGCTAGCAACTTTGTTTGAAATGTAAAAATGCTTCTAAACGTGTCTCCTGTTGGTTTCTGAAAACTAGACATCGATAGCTTTTCGGGTAAAAAAATTATTTTTGCACTGAAAGTGGGCGTGGCTTGCTGGGAAAGCTTCAGCTCGCAGGTAGCTTGGCTGTCTTCCTCTACTTCCTAAGCAATATGAGCAAGATATACTTCAGAGAAACAGAACAACTTCTCTTTCTAGACAGTCAGAGAACATGTCGATCGATAGCGAATTCGGCGCTCCGGCGGCAGCTTCTTCTTCACCACTTCTTCACTCCCCATCACGCCTTCTTGGCTAGAGACGTAGAGGAATCGGAGCTCACGAGTGATAAAATTGCTGTGTTTCACTGATCATGCGCTCAAACCTCCGCTAATTATACCCTAAGAAGAGCCGAGGCATGTGATATGTGGGAAGGGGTTTGGTAATAACAAAATAATTTTCTATGAGTCATGGAAATAAGGGGGTTTGAACACACAAAAATGTGTTCTAAAAACTTCACTACAATGCAAAGCAGCTGGATCTGGAGGCGGCCTTATCTATAGAAATTCCTGGAGATAATATTGCCTGCGACAGCTTTATAGATCGGAGAGAATAGTCCATGTTAGCGAAATGATGCTCGGTCAAGTTATCCGCGGCTGACTCATCGGAGTGCCGCGGCTTCGAACCCGATTGTTATGAAGGGGGACCAGATTCTTTTTGTCTATTGCCACTTGGCTCGGAAAATAGTTAATCAATCTTAATAGCTCCTATGCCATCACTAAAGTGCCACAGAATCGAATCAAAAGAGTTTGATTCATCGTCAATAAGCGCATGAACACTCATGACTAGCAAACACTGACACAGCAAGCTGTTATATCTGAAAACTCCATTTGTAACATTCTCATTCTTTATTCTCATATCAGTTATTTATTCAAAACACTGTGTAAACTGTGATGTTTCATATATAAAAGTGTTTCAAATACGACAAAATAGATGGGATGAGATCAGAGCATAATACACTGGGAATTAAGGATCATTCTGTGAACATTGTAATGAAGACAACAGGAAAAAAACAGGGAAATCTTTGGAGAATTCCCCTGTTTTCATCGTCTTCCACTACCAATGGGAAATAATCTAGGAACTAAACTTGTAAAAATTCAGGAGAGGTGTGAGACGTTTGGAGATAGAAGGGGGTAAATTGCAGGTAGAATATGTTGCAGGTAGGATAGTTATTAGTCTCATAAAGCAGATGACTACAGGCTCTATTGAAGACGCCGCCCGGCATTTTCTAGCTCTTGATGGCTCGGGGTGACAACTTGACCTAGTTTTTTCAGACGGCGTTCTCAAAGAAGTGCTCTGTCAGCTGCTATATAAAGCTAGTACACAACGAAAATCAAAATTTTTAACGAGAGAAAAAGAAATTACTAAACTAGAAAATAGAAAACACTCGAGATCAATTAGTATAACATATAAAATAAAGGATGTGTAAATAACTCCACCCCTTTATGAAACTTCCATTCAAATCAATTTAGTAGTTGCCTGCGGCACTGGTCTCTTCGCCTTCACCGTCTTTCCGTTTTCGAAGCGAGTCCAGTACAATCCTTCCTTTATATTCTCCTCATACTCCTCCTTTGTTTCCACTGGCATATGAAATTGATAGAAGCCAGGAGGAAAAAAGATTCTGATGAAGTCGAGTGAGAGAAGGAATGACGAGAGTATGAGGCAAGCACAGCAAATTCCAATCATTGGGGACTGAAAAAAGCATGATTTTCTGATCATTTTCGTTTTTTTACTATTCAATTTGGTGCATTTTGAAGCGAATTATGACCGTTTGAAGTTTTGTAGAGGCTAAGACTACAAACTACAAGGCCATTGCCTCTACGAATCCACTGCCGCTCGACAGAGTGTTTTGTAGAGGCAAGGTACATGTAGTTTGTAGCCTTAGCCTCTACAAATCCGCCGATCACCCAACGCTTGCCGACGACTTTGTTGAGGCGAGAGACTTGTAGTTTGTAGTCTTAGCCTCCACAAAACTTCAAAATCCTTCAAATCGAACAGCAAAAAAACGAAAACGATCAGATTTTTCCAGAAAACTAACCATTCTCCACTGAACCAGTTCCGAAACTCCAGCAAATAGAGAAGCATGTATGATTGCAGAAACTGCAATGTTCAACCAAACGAACATGCTCGCCCAATTCATTGACACTTGAATAACAAAGTCGAAATATTGATTATCGATTTTACAGTATCCATAGGTGAAGAAAGTGGTGGAGGTCAGTTCGAGGAGGAACCACATCTGGAAATATTGGAGGTTGGTGGGTTACCTACTGTGAGGAGCAGCATATCTCGGTTGTCTTAAGAGCTATCAAAAAATATTTAACTAGTAAAATTTTTAACATGCTTTGTTTAACATTTTATTAGTTGACTACTTTTTGATAGCATCAAAAGCAGCTGAGATACAATGCTCTGAACATGGAACACTAAATACTACAGGGTGCATCCAGTGCTGCATGTTCAAAGAAGCATATCTCAGTTGCCTTTGGAGCAATCAAAAAATTTTCAACTAATGAAATGCTCAAAACGTTTTGCCTAACATTTTACTAGTCGATCACTTTTTGGTAGCTTCAAAGGCAACTGAGATAGAATCTGTTTTCCTTACCATAGAATACTTCGGGCAGATTTTGACACCAAGTGTCGCGATAAGCACAGCCCACAACGAAACAATCATGAAAACAATCCCATACATCATATCCTTCCTTCCCTGTACAGCTTCAATCGACACAACCATTGTTCTAGATTTCCAATATATCAATCCAACCAACCCGATGCTACAGGCAATCCCAATCATTGATTGAATCGGATTCCAAATGAATGGTGAGGCGATCATGTAGAAGGGGAGGATGTGCCAGAATGTGAAGATTGTGATTGGGAACATGTAGAGTTGGGTGTATTTGAAGGTGTGGTGGAGAAGAGTGGCGATCGGGAAGATCAGGAATTGAAGGATGAGTTTCCAGGTGAGTTGGGGAAATCTCTTGGCATCCTCTTCGGCTGCTGAGTCATTTTGCACAGGTGGTGGTGGTTTTGTTAGGAAGCTAGGGTTGGTGGGGAACATTGTTCCCTATTTTCCTGGAATGAGGTCAAAGTTAAGCTGGGATAGCTGAACAGTTTGAAGAAAGAGAGAGAGAGAGAGAGAGAGAGAGAGAGAGAGGGAGAGGGAGAGAGATAGAGAGAGAGAGAGAGAGAGAGAGAGAGAGGGAGAGAGAGAGAGAGAAAAAGAGAGAGAGAGAGAGAGAGAGAGAGAGAGAGAGGGAGAGAGAGAGAGAGAGAGAGAGAGAGAGAGAGAGAGCTAGAAGAGCTAGAAACGATGTAAAACTCTGCTCATGGTGAGAAACCACATAGAATAGTTGAAGTCAAGTGCCTGACGATTGATAGACGATTAGAGCAAGGTGAGCAACTTGGGCGCCGCTCCACCTCTTGCCATCGAACAATATGGTTAGAGAGCTCGTCTGCTTTATCTATATGCTCTCGCAACTGCTTCCATCTCGTTGAAGAAGTTAGAAAACTGGGTCAGGATGCCTCAGACAGTTAGAGAGAATCGAGCTCTCCTGCTCCGGGCGCAGTTACTCATCTAGCCGGTATACAAAACTAAGCAACTGAATCTCAGGTGGTTAGAAAAAAAAAGCCCCTGTGTTTCTGAAGCTGCTCAAAAAGAGTTTCAGGCTGCACGAAGAGCCTCTGCCTGCACTTCAGATGGTTAGACAACGCCGAGAAGCCGGACAGCATAGCTTCTCCACCCCCCCCCCCCCTCCTGTAGATAGATGTGGTTAGACAGTTGGTTCAAACGTTGCCATCCTCCAACCACCTGGTAGAATTATACAACTAGATCAGGATCCCTCAGGCGGTTAGAGCAAAATGAGCTCCTGTGTTTCTGGCGCCGAGCAACGAGTTGCTCCAATCAACGAGTAGAATCAGCTACACGCGCTTCAGAGAGTCAGACAGCATCGTGAAGCTGAAGAGCACTACTTTTCTTCCCCTCTGTAGATAGATGTGGTTAGATAGTTAGCTCCGTGCTCTCTTCTGCCATCCTCCGACCGGTCGGTAGAGTTAGACAACCAGATCAGGATGCCTGAGACGGTTAGAGCAAGTGGGGTTCCTGTGTTTCTGGCGCCGGACAACGAGTTTCGAGTTACTTCAGAGAGTGTGAAGCACATCTGTACACTCAGAGAATCAGACAGCAGCTGGAAGCGCGACTTCTACAGCTTCCCCCACATGTTTCTTACGAAGAATCTATCAAGTTAGACATGTAGAGTGGTTACACTTGAAAATTAGTATAAACGGTCAAAGAAAAATGAGATCCTGTGCTTCAATCGATGCACAACAATATCATATCTGTGCAAGAAAAACTGACTCGAACAGCGAGTGCAAAGAGTTTCGAATCACCCGTTCAGAAAGTTGAAGAACCTATTGAGCCGCGCACTCTTTGTTTTTGTTCTTCACGTGATATCTCTCATCCCGCTAGAAAAAAACAAACTGTGCTCTACTTCTCTCCTCCGATATATATCGACAGTGATGTCATACAAACAGACAGTCATACAACTTCGAAAAACTTGAGAACACTTCTTTCTTCACTTTCTTCACTCTCGCTCCGATACGTCCCGAGAAACCAAAAAGCCTCGATTTCCAAGAAGACATATAAGTTTTCCTCTAATCAGGTGCTCAACTCTCCGCTAATTATACCCTACGAAGAGCCCCAAGGCACGTGGTGTGTACATGGAAAGCAAGATGAATAATAGACTGATGTGAAATGAGTCATTTGGACATGGTCAATGATTCTTCTGGGATTTTGTGAAGTTTGATGACTTTTGCAGAATTAGGATCCAGAGTTTCAGGACATTGGCAGTCTGCTTGGCCCAGAATAGCTTATGAAAATGTTGCTCTGTTGCGCCAGTGCTATTGAATAATGAGAAATCAAATAACGAAGAGTGCTGTGATGGCACAAACTATCAACTGATTTATGAAGCTTCTTGTAGCACTTTCCAGCCACCTTATCGCTTTGTTGTAGTGACTTCCTGCAGTGATATGTGCTTTTTCCATGTAGAAATTCCGGTACAGCTAAAGTCATTTTGTATGCAAATCATTTATTGACAAGTCGTGGAAAACCAATGTAACAACCGTAATCGGAAACGTGAGACGTTTTTAGTGCGGTGCTTTTCAACTATAGTTGTTACAGTTCACAATAAAGGCTTTGGTAAAATAAAATGGGTAGGGGTACCATTAAACTTGAAAATACAGTCCCAGGTAATTAGTTCCAGGTAACCGGACTAATAGTATATAACAGATACTGCCGGAGAAATGACGGTTCATGAGTTGAAAAGGAGAGCGTAAAGAGGAGGAAGAAGAGGGATATGTTCACAAAAATACTTGTATTTTTGAAGGAGTCGGTGAGATAAAGGTTCGAATCGAATCAGGTAGAATGGATGGTTAATAGGTAGAGAAGGGAATATGAGGTAATTCAAAAAAAGAGGACATCGACCCAGAAAAACTATAGCACAATTCAGAACGTAGAACATAAATCTATGAAATTCTGTAAGATGACGGCGCAATGTAAGTTGAAGGCTAGTACAACTAAAAGTGACTTTTTTGATCAAAATGGCAAAGGAAAATTTGACACTTTTAAACATGATTTGAGCGTCATCGGTACATTGATAAGGATCTGGTCTCTTCTAAAACTGATGATAGGCATATACATTAGTAGTACTAGATAAAAAATAAAGTGCCAGTCCTCATTAGAACTTCTCCTCTTTGTTGTCTTCCATCGCCTTCTTCTCTTTCTCTTCCTTCTTGATTATATCAATTTTGGATATTTGCCACGAGAATCCTCTCTTCAAACTTTCCTCATACTCTTTTTTCGAGTCACTGTGACACTGGAACTTAAAAATCTTCTCCTGTCGAATCCTTGAGTAATCGATAGAGACCAGAAATGAGGACAGTAGAAGGGCTGCGCAATAGAAATATGGGATGGGCACCTGGAAATTGTTTAGTTTAGAATTTCCTATTCTGAAGCCTCTTAAGGTGAGCAAAGCAGCTCAGAGATTTGTAGAGGCTTAGAATACAAACTACAAGATTACTACCTTCCTCTCTTTCTCGTTCTCTGCATGGTTTGCTGAGGTTAAAGCTACCAACTACAGTATTGCCTCTACGAAAAGTCCCTGCCGGCCGACAACGCATTTTGTAGAGGCAAGCCGGTAATGTGTGCCCCTAACCTCTACAAAATGGCCGAGCCACCCAAAGCTTGCCGACGACTTTGTAGAGGCAAAGGAAATGTAGTTTGTAGTCTTAGCCTCTACAACATTTCAAATGCTCATAACTGGCTTCAAAATGCATCAAATTGAACAGTAAAAAAAACGAAAATGACCAGAAAAACTTGCTTAACACAATATGTATACCTTTCTCAGTTCCCGAGTGCAAATGTAGAGGCTAACACTACAAACTACACAACATGCCTCTACAAAACCTCTAGCTCTCCTAACTAATGATGAAAAACCAACTTACACTTCTCCCGACTGTTGTGGCCAACATCACTCCAAAAAGAACCAAATGAAGAACTGCATAAAAGGCGATCTCAGTGAGAAGAGCGCTATTGCCACGAAAATCCATCGGAAGTGAGACATGAAACCGAACGGATCTATTATCCACCATGAAGTATCCATAGACCAGGATAGGGGTGGCAATGAGCTCGATGAAGAGCCAGATCTATAAAAAAGGAGGTTTGGTATTTTTCTTTTGCCTAATAAACCTACCCAAGACAACTCCGGGACAAGTGCAAGACCAAACGCGGAGATGCAAAATGCATGCAAAGCACCCATCATGTATAAAATCCCATGCTTGATTCTAAACGGATTCTGGGAAGTTAGACCAATAAATCTGCTGAATTTCCAGTGAATCAGACCAACTGAGATAACGGCGTAGAGTGTTAGAACAAGCACTGAAATCGGGTCCCAATGGAACACCATACAGAATAAGCGGAAAGGGAGAATGTGCCAGAAAGTGAAGTTGGTGATTGGAAAGTTGTAGAGTTCAGTGTATCTGAAGTGGGAGTGGAGGAGGGAGACGATGGGGAAGATGGTGTAGAAGAGAATGGTTTTCCATGTTGTCGAGTTGGGTACAGTTGTCGGTGATGACTCTCTGATGGGGACTGCCACTTGGGGAACCGAATTGGTTTCTAGAGATTCTGCAGCTGTGGCAATAGTAGTAGTGGTAGTTATAGGACCCATTTGAATTTCAGCCTTTGAAGGGGACAGCTTGAGTGGGAGGGGTGGAAGTTTTGCCATTTTGATAGGGTGTCGATGATAATACCAGCTCAATCACCACCGGGTAGAGCCAGCTTAACGAATTCCTGGACGGCAAGGCAGATGGCAACCCCAAATTACGAAGTAGGATTGGCAGTAGGATGGATATTTCTAATCTATAACTACTAGGAATGCTTATCATCCTATGTGGTATCAAATCATACCTGGTTCGAAAGAAGATGTTGACCTTCCTCTAGATTTCAGAAACTTCCAGGCTTTCAAGGCTCCAATTCAAGGCAAGAATCAAGGCTCCAATTCAAGGGCTTCGTGTTAGCTCAGCCTTGATTTTCTTGTCTCGGGGACAAGATTCACAACCAGACTTTACCTGAACAATAATCTATCAGGAAGATTCAGCAGATCACAGCGTGCCTCATTGATGACGCCGTTCGCCACGCTGAAAAAGCTAGGCCAAGTCGTCATGGTCTAGCTTATTCAACGTAACGTGTCAATCACGGGCTCTATTCAAAAATGCTGAAAGCGCGCTCTATCGGACGCTTGACATGATGCAAAAATGCAAGAATTTTTGAAATATTTTGATATATTCTGTTATTTCATAGAAACTGAAGGTCAAATTAGACCGTTTGCACATATATTGTCAATTTTTTGTCTAAAAATTAGAGAAATGCATCGTTTTTGCTGAAAACTAAATGTGCTCTGCAAACACTGTCACGTCAGTTTGCAGAAATGTCGTAATTTACAGTGACTTTTAACGCTACGTATCGAGTCCCAATGGTTAAGTGCCTGATACGCAGCTACATTGCTTTTTTTGGCGGCAGTTCAAACTTGAAAAGGTGTGGTACACTAAATGAGCCAATGCTCTATCAATGGAGCTCGTAGTCATTTGCTCTATTTTCCTAATACTATACCAAAATCACTAAAAAAAACATACCTTTAGCCTTGATGACGATGCAAAGTTCAGTATGACGAGAATAATCCGTTAGGCATGCCAGCGTTCAGTAAAAGAGAAACAGACTCTTGTGCTCTCTCTCTCTCTCCCTGGCTCCACGAATCGATAGAGCTGATTAGAGAAGTAGAGAACAGGGGGCTCTGAACAAGAGTCACCTTATCAAATGTTTTCTGTTATCATGAGGTAATTATACACTAGAGATTTTATGTGGTATTCGGAATAACAAGTATGATTCAGTGGGGAAATTATGGGGAGATGAGAAGAATGGTTCCGGGTTTTGGAGTTTACCTTTTCTTTCAAAACACGATTTCCTAGGGCTTGACATTTTGTATGCGGAGCTTGAAAGGCGCTTTGGGTGGGCAACTGGACAACCGGGCGATGGAATTAGAGGCGCTTGGGGTGTCCAATTTTTGTGCTCATCAGTCTCATTTTCTTAAGTGGAACTACTAATCCAATATGGCCAGGAATTATCCATGGACAGCTCGATGAACAGTGTCAAGAGGTTTTGACCGTTTTGATTTGGAACTATTTTGAAATAAATTCAATTTGTTGAATGATTTTTCAAAAATCTAGACTTCCTGGTTTTTCCGGGGAGAATAGGGAAACTGAAAAAAAACTGAAAATTTGGAGTGCTACAAATTTCTTCTTGTGCTGCTATGGAGCATTGTAGAGGCTAAGGGCACAAAGACTACAATTCCTGTAAAACTCGGGTCGTAAAAACAGCAACTTTTCAAAAAAATCCATTCGAAACGCCCGTCTGATCGTCCCATCCCCAAGTCAATTGAAGGAAATTTCTGTGAACCTTTTTAAAGATTGAATACGTTTTAATTGAAAAAGATTAAAAAAAATAACTTTATTCAAAAAAAAACTGTCATTCTAGACTTTCAAAGTTTTAACAGGGTAAGCTGGAATTTTGAGAATCCTTCCATCCAAAACCAAGTACTTCTTGAATCCTAATCCATCCACATTCCTCCTGATAACCAGCTGGCATTCTTCATAAACCTCCACTACAATCTCATCAAGAGCCCCCTTCTCACTGTCATACTCTAACTCTGGGTAGTTGACCTGCTCCAGTCCCATTGTGGCAGAATTGTACAAGTACTGCTCAACATTACCCGTCTCTATATTGTAAAAGAAGATGACGGAGGTCCCTGTGCCTTTGTGGAAGACAGAGTACCTCGGAATCAAGTGCTCCTCAGTTACTTGGACTCTGCACAATGAGCAACCAAAAGTTGCAAAGTGTCCAACTCGCTCATCAAACCAAAACTTCTCCACAATACCATCCAACTTGACATGGACAATTTGTCGCTGAGAATGAGGGCACAACCTAATTCTATAGGCTGGGCGCCGCTCATCATAAGAGGAATTGTCATAGGTGGGCAAGGTGTTCACAGGCATTGGGGGGATGACAGCCTTTCCTTCCTTCCCATAATATTCCTTCGTCCACTTCTTCTTATCCATCTGGTTCTTTACAATCACAATTTGACTGTTTTCACCTTGGAAAACAGTGAAAAGGAACGGGAGCTCTGCCCTGGAATCATACTGAACATTTGAATTCTCAATCTGCTCAATTCCTCCAAGAGCAGTCATTCTGTACTGCCTAACTTTTCCCGAATTCAGTGATTTCATAAAGATTACATGAGACCCGTCTGACACTCGAACAGAGTAGAGCGGAGACAAGTCCTCCTCTTTCACTGAAGAAAGGCGGAATGTACAGGTGGAGCAGTGGTGTGGGTAGAGGCTATTCGATTCAGGGTCGTAATGGAAAACCTGTACCTTGTCAACAGTTTCTACTTTAACCAAAAGGAGTCCTAAAACAGGACAGTACGCATCAGAGTGGGTCTCAGCTCCAACATAGACTTTGTAGTCCTCAGAAAGGTGAGCTGAGTTTCTAGAGCTTTGTCTAACAATACCGGATAGGTGGGAACTCAAAGAGGAATCGTATAAACAGTCTACAGATCTTGAGACTATCTGGCTCACTGAAGCAGCGGTGAGTGTATGTGGCTGATAAGAAGAAGCCACTGGGGTAGCATAGGCAGAACAATTATGAAGAGATGCGGTGGAATCTGGAGTGGTGGCGGATGGGGAGTCTTCTGGGGTCGGTGGCATATGGGATCTGTAGAATGCTGGTGGTGTTGTTGAGAGGGGGGCTGGCATACTCGATGACTTATATGGGGTGTAGAGTTGTTCTGAGAAAAGAGTAGAAATAGAAAAAGACAGCGTTTTTTGTAAATATTTCAGCTCAATATACTTTCTGGGAGAGAATAAGAAACACATGCCATGGTTGAATGATAGTGCATGTGAAAAAAATTATTGAACCCGGTATTTCTAATGTATACTGTAAAACTACTAACCTGTTGCTTTTCCTGCTTTGATTGGTGGCGTGATGACGGAGTATGGTGGGACCGAGGAGAAAACGATGCATGGGGTGGAAACTTGAGCGAACATTTTTCTGAAACTAAAA